>OX456525.1:144684488-144861988 GCA_949748255.1 Eustalomyia histrio
TGTATAGCAATAGGATGGATTACATAACACCTTACTTCATTGAGCCTCAAAGTAATGGGTTCATTCTTACAATTATGCTTATTACAAAATGAAAAGTAATAAGTTACCTTTTTGCAGGTGGTGGGTAAAAAAATAATTGGTTACAAAAATGATTACGAAGAACTTAAAAATAATTGGTTATTTTGACTTTTCATTTTTTAACTTAAAAAGTTAAATTTTTCAAACCAATTTAGGCTTTTCCACAGAAATACAAAGTAATAAAAACACGAATGCTAAGGTTTTTGAAACTAAAAATGCTTGTTATCAATTGATGGCAGTAGTTTTTAGATTTTACAGTAGTGTGCAATATAAATAAAAGCACTTCTCGTAGTCTAGAATGGAGACAAATATGTGGACATATATTGCAGCAAACGTCAAAATTATCTTATCTTCTGTGTGGATGACTCGATTTCATAAATATGTATGTATTGCCGGCAATTTATGTTGCAATAATTCTACGGCAATATTCGTTATCAATTATTGCTATTACCTAAAAAGGGGGGGAAAAAATCAAACTAAACATGATGAAATTTAAAAGAATTAAATAAATTTTAACAAATGATGAGAAAAACCAAAAAATTGAACATAAGCTTGGTGATGAGCAATTTTTGTCGTTATTCTGCCGACGGTTTGTACCAATTGCTAAATTTTTTTTTGTCTAATATAGATGGGATGGGATACAAATTATTTATCAAAAATTGATTTTTATGCAACGTATGATTTCAATTAATTTATCAGTTTAAAGTGTCATTATTTTATGTTAAATTGTAATGCATTACATAACCAGTTAACGGTAACTTATTACTTTATGTTTCAAAATAATGCTGTATGTAAGGAGTATACATTACAAAGTAATGTACTATTTAATCAACTATTGGTAACTCATTACTTTTTATTTCATAATAATGCTAAAAGTAAGGATTATGTATCCAAATATCAGTAATAAATTACTTCTTGTTGAATTATAATAATAATAATACATTATGTATTCAATTATCGGTAACTCATTACTTTATATTAAAAATTAATGATTCTTAGTTTTTTTTTTATAGAAATCCCCTCAAAATCCTAGAGTTTTAAAGTTTCTCTAGGGTACCCAGCAAAACTTTTGTAATGGGTGCGATATTATCATGCGTAACCTTGTAATGATATCTCGTTACCTTTTTCATTATTTGCAAGCATAAAGTAATAAGTTACTCATTATTGATTACGTAATATATGATTTATAAATGTAAAGTAATAATTTAAATATTTATGAAAAACTATTTTTAGATACATTACTATGTGTTTTTTTGTAAGCAAAATGGTAATGTATGTTTGTTTTAATAACACTAGCGAAAAAACGAAGCGCAACAATTCATTTAAGTTTAAAGCAATCAAATCAGGAATGCGAAATGAGAATTTCAATTTCGTACAAATATCATTACCAATTCGTACTTTTTTGAACTCAATTGTACCATTTTTTGGTATAAAAAAAACACCAACTACATATAGAATTTTTTTTTAATTTTTTTATTTTTAATAAACAACAAAAAACCTGTACAGAAAATTCAGTTGTACATTAAAAGTATATAAAAAAAAAAATATGTAAATTAAGGTACAACAATCCATGAGATCAATATCATATTTAAGAAGGTAACAAACTATTTGTTATTTTAAAATTATAGCAACAAAAACTCGATGAATGTAACAAATCTTTCGTTTGGACTAGACTAGAAACTGTTGACAATTTATACGATGCAACTGATTGCGTGCAATTTTCTTAATTCCCTTTTCAAAGTTGCTTCCAAAGTTATGTCTGTTTATACGGTGACTTTAATTGCACGAAAACTGCATCTTAATGAGTGTGAAAGAGAGATAACAGAAACATGCACGAGAAACGAAAACTGTGCCTTTTTGTTACCCCGCTTGTTTCTCTATCCTGTTCGATAAAAATCAAAAATTGCAGGCAATAATTATATGCAACAAAGTCGCCGTCTAAATTGGCTCCAATATAAAAGATATTCACAAAGATGCACTCGAAAAAAATGAACTAGAATATAGAAAAATTAACTTATTTAGAGGAAAAACTGAAATGAAAACGGCGCCAAAGACACTTTTTACCAACATTTAATAAAATTTTCCTTGAAATTAAGAAACAAATTTTACTTAAAATTTGGTCAAAATTTCTAAATTATAGAAAAATTTTACTACTGAGAAGTAAATTTTTATTAGAAAAAAGTAAAATTTCCTCCTATTAGTTCATACATCATCTAAAATTGTACTGTTAGGAAATGTTTCCTTGGTTTTAAGAAAAATTTTATTTTATTTAAGTTCATTAGATAATTTTTTTACTAAAAACTAGGACTTAACTCCCTAAAAATAAGAAAATATTTTCTAACATCAAGTTAAATAGCACTTCTTTTAAGTGAAAATTATCTTTATCCTGCTTCTATGGTACAGATAATATATTTTACCATGTATTTTAAAGTACTTTTCACTCATTGAGTAGGTATTTTCCCACTTTCGGAGGACTTCCGCTTTGTGAGGACACTGCTCTTAACAAGCTTTTTGCTATACATTTTTATCTTAAAATTAAATTGAATTATATTAAATTCATGTATTTAAAATATAAATTAAATTTCATTGGCAAAAAGGTAAAGAAATTAAAAAACATGTACTGCAGGATATCCTGAAACGTAATAAATTGTGACAGAGTCAGATCCTTCTTGTAGTTAATTAACGGTTCTGCTTGAGAGAACTACAAAAAGGGACGCCCTAAGTGACACACGGCATCTATGGCTAAGGAACACTGGGGGTCCTTTGTCTTCTTAAATTAACTTATTTAAGGAAATTGTTGCAAAAATACAAAATATCTCAGTTACATTTCTTGTTATTATTGGAATATGGAAAAATTTCATAAGTTTATTTTATGGGATCTCTAGCTTAAACTTTATTTGACATATACAAATTTTAACTTTTTTTATTATTAAGTGAAAAAAATAGTTAATATAAAGTTTAATAAGCGCTACGTCAATTATTGGAAAGCAATTATGCCGTAATGTATAAAATGTGCCTGCGATATTTTGTATTGTAGTCAGCAAACAAAATTATTACATAAAAGCGCAAATTCGAAATTTTTTACCCTTTGCTAACAAAATTTTTAAAAAATATTTTAAGCTACTTTAAGTTCATTGATAAAGACTGTTAAGATTAGAGATGGGCATGTGAACCATTTTTGAATCACTCACCAAAAATTACAATCATGCAGGATAATTTTTTTAAATGGTTACTTTAATTTGTTTCCTTTAATTATATTTTTTCTTGGAAATTAGGAAAACTAACTGTTTTTAATTTATTGTTTTTTTTTTTTTTTTGGAATAGAAAATTGAAAATAATTTAAACGTTTTCCAACAAAAAAATCCTATACCAAATTTTATTATTTTTTAAAAATTAGAAAACTTTTACTTGAAAAAAAAAGAATATTTTATTAAAATTTATCTGAACTAACTTGCATGAAAATTTTCCTTAGAAATAGTTCATCAGTTTCTAAAATCAAGTAAAGTTTTATTATAACATACGAAAAAATTTATTACTTTTTGTATTTCATTGTCTGAACTAATTTTTAGAAAACAATTTTGCAAAATTAGAAAGTGATATACTTAAAAATTGAATTTGGAAATGGCTTTCTAAAATTTAGTTAATTTTACTACTCGCGAACAAAAAATGAACACACATTAAGTTCAAGTACTTTCTCGATTTAAGTTAGACACATTTTTTGAACTAAATGGCAGTAAATTATATCTAATTTTTTTTTTTTTGAACTAAACCTAAAAACTAAGGGAAGAGAACTCGAGGCAGTTATCTTGGCGAACGCGAAACCGTTTGAGGCAACGAAAGCGAAATTAAAGGCGAAGAAACACACACAGCCTGTTGGAACAATGGGACGGTGACCAGGACCACTAGGATTTTGTGGGGTAACCCAGACGGGAAGAGTACTAGAGTCCTCCTTAATGGGAGTAAGTCCGAGGTCAGTATGATGGTACGTATCCTAACTGGGCATGCAGGATTACGGGCACAACTGTACCGGATTGGATGGGCAGATTCTGACGAGTGTAGAGCGTGTGGCGAGGGGAGCGAGACGCTGGAGCACTTTCTCTGCCACTGTTAGGCATTTGCAGAATTAAGATCCAGGCACCTCGGGAGCGATGTTATATCGGACCTAGAATCCCTGAGGAACGTCGAGTGGAAAACTTTGAGGAGTTACGTCCGGGAAACCAGGTTTCTGAATACCTGACGTTAACAATGAATCTCCATGTTCTTAAGCAGCGCACAACAGGCCCAGCAGACCTCATATCGTAACGATATGAGGTTGCATTTCGATGCTTCATCCTTCTTTTCGACCTAACCTAACCTAAGATGTTTTTTCTTAAAATTAAAAAATTTTTATTTAATTGACTTGTTTTTTTCCCGAAATCAAGAAATATTTCTTAGGAAAAATATGAACTATTTCTGAGTATATAAACTATTTCGTTTTTCTTCAAACTTAGGAATTTTTATTCTTTTTAAAAAAATTTTTCTAAATTTTAATAAAATTTTACTTAAATTGAGGACAATTTATAAACAATTGCGAAGGAAATTTTTGATTAAATTTTTTTGAGTGTATGCGACGGGAAGGCGAATTATTCCTCTGTTATTGGCACATACTGTCTTGTCTCCTTTTTTGTGCCAGGGACATAATATACTGAGGTTCCAATCATCGGGTATGAGTTCTTCTAAGCAGATTCTACATTCTGCATGCGCCTTATCAGTATGTCATCACCGGTCTTAAACAGATCAGCTGGCAATCCATTGGCTCCTGCCGCCTTTTTATTTTTCAGACGGAAAATCTTCCATCTACCATCAACTTGGTTTTATCTCCGTTTACTGCCAGACCCACCTTGGTAGATTCCTTTTCGATTTTCTCAAAGGTTGCAGTTACTGCCCGCAATGTTCGACCCTTATTATTCTTCAGCCAGGATAATCTTCTCGATTAGATTATATTTTTTTTTTTCCTCTACTATGATGTTTAAACAACATTTGCTGGTTAAAGAATAAAACTCCCACGGTGTAATTTTTTTTATTTCTCATTGACTTATAAATCCTTTTGAGAAAAAAAACATCCATACTTCCGTGTGTCGCGTCAAGATGACAAACAAAAAGTCCTTAGGTCAACAACAGCAGAAAAACCAACAAATAGAAAACTGTTTTAAAAATAAAAATTAAAAAGAAATTGTAACAAAATAAGAAACAATTTGAGGAAAATAGAAAAATATCAGTTATGGTGACGCCTGCCTATACAAAGCAGCGGCACAGTAACGGCATGCAACAAAAAATGCTTTGTAAGGAAATAACAGTTAGGCAAATATTTGCATAAAAAAAAATAATCAAACAATACTGATTATAAACAAGGACTAAAAGGACATCGACTGAAGCAGTTAAGCAGCAATTATGTTATTGGTGGAAACGAGAGAAAAACAAGTAAAAAAAAGGGCTAAATTCGGCTGTGCCGAATCTTTGAATACCCTCCACCAATATCCTAAAAAGATGTTCTGTTCTGTTTTTGATACAAATAATATAAAAAAACTTTTGAAGTAAAATTATGTAGGTGAAAAAAATTTTTGAGGTGAAAAACTTTTTTAGATGTGAAAAGAACTTTTTTGGTGGAAAAAAAATTTAGAGGTGAAAAAAATTTTTAAGGTGAAAAAATTTTTTGTAGTGAAAAAAATTTTAGTGGTGAAAAAATGTTTGAGGTGATTACAAAATATTTACTGCTAAGCGACTGGTGAAAAAATATGTTATGTACCAGTCGCTACTATGAAATTGTACTAAATTTGTATGGGCAATTTAGAGGCACCTTTACATTTTCACTAGTTTTTTTTACCATGGACTGCACAAAAAACACATTTTAAAGCATAGTTTTTTTTTTTTTTTTTTTTTTTTTATTTTTCAATAGATTTATAACCGAGCCCATGAGGCCATATATGGTTTTGTCAAATACTCAATTTTGTTCCGGCTAATGGTGACTTGCTCTGCAGCTGAATATGCCTAATGGAGAGAATGCACTTTCTGATGCGCCACGTATTGATAAATAGTTGCAACGAATTTTCTTTCTTTAATAAATTTAAGAGTGTTTGTCTAATGGAGAGAATACAGCAAAGAAATTAATTTGTTAAAGAAAGAACATGAGTTGTAACTATTTGTCAATAGATGGCCCATCAGAAGGTGCATTCTCTCCATTAGGCATATTTTGCTGCAGAGCTAGTCTCCATTAGCCATATTGTGCTACAATATGCAGTAGAGTATTATTGATTTTCTATTTTCTTCGTAACATAAATGAATATTTGCCAAAAACTTAAAAAAATATATGTTTTATGTGTATATTATACCTTAATATTTTAAATCAATATTCATTTAGATGTTTAAGAGCACAATATTGCACTTTATTCATGTGTATTGTTTTATGAAAAAAAACATTAACATAAATATACATTTGCCAATCCCTCAATTCTCAAAAAAACGAATGGAATTAAAAAAAATACTATTTTTTTCTATGAAAATTTCTTTTTTGACATAAATATGTGAAACAAGTGCTTTTATTACGTCTAACATTTGAAAAAATTGACTTTAAAATTATGTAATAAGTCTACTAGCAACATCTTAATGTATTATAATTTAAAGTATGTAGTTAATTTAATATTTTTGGTAAATAAATTAATTGTAAGCCTAATCCAAGGCTATATCGCCATGGGGCAGGGTATAGTTTTACTGTGATTCTGCGCCACCTATTCAAAAGTAGCGGCACTAAAGCAATATGCATTTTGGTCTTTCTTTATATATAATTTTCTTTGGACCTAGCCATGGGGTATTATTAATTCAGTTAATTCAGTGCCACCTATTCAAAAGTAGCGGCACTAAAGCAATTATGTATTTTGCTCTTTCTTTAGATATAAATGTCTTTGGTTAAAAAAAACAAAAAATACATTTTATGGAATGAAACGTAAAACCAACAAAGCTTAACAGAAAAGCCCAATCTGGTTTACTATATCTCCTATAGTAGCCAAAGAACTGGAGATATTTGAAAATTTCATAAAACGATTTTCAAATAGTTACGTCTATGAAAATGCCGATGTTCTACCCTTCTGTAGGTACTCCATGTCGTTGCAAGCCAGAATTGTTTAGAAACTTGCTCTACACGATAATATGCTTGTTAGCCAAATATACGAAAGCGAGAAAAACACCATCTGGGCTGGATCTACATATCTTTCTCTTGTCGGTATAATTAATGGACGTATTAACGAGGATCCAAATCCTCTGGACCTTACCTCGTTCTATATGAGCCCAGCCTCCGGCAATCATAGGAGCTGAAGATGATATACGTATATATTAAATTTTGCATGAATATGTTTTGTCAATTTATGTAACAGAACTTTTGTTATTTATTTTTAGTAATGTTATTTACAGAGGTCTGCTCTGTTAGCGACTTTAACAATGTTGCTTTTTACGTTACATAGTTATTAGAGTAATACTAACACACATATAGCTCTAAGAATGTTATTATTCTTATAGTATGTAAGACAATAAATGTAATCGAACAAGAAGAAAACTATATAACATTTTTACTTACTTAACAGAAAATAAAAATAGATACAGAAAAATTGTACAAATTTGTATGGAAAATTTAGAGGTACCTTCACATTTTCACTCATAACTTTTGAACCGCTAAACCGATTTTGCTCATTTTAAATACCAAACTGCTCGGGAGGATGTTCAATAATCTGGGTAAAAATAGGCACCCCCGCTTGCATTTCAACAGACAGACAGACAGACAGACGGACATCGCTTAATCGACTTAAAATTGCATAAGGATCACGAATATACAGGGTGGCGCAAAAATAACCTTTCGATGTTTTTTGGCTGTAATTTAAAAAAAAAAATGAAAAACTTTGATTCTTCTTGTGGATTATTTTTATTTGGTCTTTTAATTTTTTTTTACATCAAGTCGAGAATATGATGTCATGTAAATGGCCGCCGCCGCAGTTGATTGTCATTTGAGCCCTTTTTATGGCATTTTCCATCACTTTGGCCAAAACTTCCGGCGATAGGTCCTCACATTCTTGACGGATATTGTCTTTAAGAGCTGCAAGAGTCTGAGGCTTGTTGTCATAAACCCGCGACTTCAAAAAGCCCCACAAAAAGAAGTCTGGAGCGGTCAAATCAGGCGATCTTGCTGCCCAGTGCAAATCGCCAAAACGGGAGATTAGGGGCCCGGGAAATGCATCCTTTAGCATATCGGTTGTGGCACGTGCAGTGTGTGGCGTTGCACCGTCCTGTTGGAACCACATGTTTTCCAATCCCAATTCATCAAGTTGCGGCAAAAAGAACTCGTTGATCATTGCTCTGTAGCGCTCACCATTCACAGTAACCGTTTGGCCCGCGATGTCTTCGAAGAAAAAAGGTCCGATGACTCCTCCAGCGAAAACAGCACACCATACAGTGACTTTGAGCGGGTGTAATGGCTCTTCGTGGGTTACACGCGGATTTTCAGTGCCCCAGAAGCGGGCCTCATCACTCATGATTATTTTTGATGAAAAATCTTCTTCATTATTGCTCAAATAAATAGTCACCAATATTCCGCGTTCTGGAGCAGTGTAGCGTAACATTGTTTATTAACGTGTATTTCGCATGTGTTTACTACACAAATGAATTTAAAATCCATTTGCTAAAATCAGCAAAAAAAAAAAACTAAATACTATTAATATTAGTACAAAATTTTAGATTTATTTTTTTTATCGAGCATCAAAAATTTTAATTATATTTTTTAAAAAATGTTTTATACAAAATGAAAAAAAAATCAAAGGCTTAAAAATTTTAAAAATTCTTAAAACATAAACGAATTTATCATTTTGTTTTAATTTGGTAATTTCTGTTTTGAAAAATATTTTAGTCAATTTTTTTTTTACTTTTAAGATGAAATTTAAATTGTTGTTAGGGCTGATTTTTAGAAATAAAAAAACTTTTTAGTGCTATTTTTAGTGGATGTCCTATTTTTAGACATGAGTCGGTATCTTCACTTCCGATCCATTTTTTAATCCTATGTAACATTTTAGGGCAATTTAAGTTTGTATGTATAAGTTTAAATTATTAGAAATAACATTTCCATCAATATCGACTTTTTTAAAATTAGTAATTTTTTTTGCTAATTTTAGCAAATCGGTTTTCAAAAATTTGTAAAATGATTTTTGAAATTAGCAACGAAAATTTGTAGATATTCTGTAAAAAATCTGTAATTTGTAAAATGTAAATAGCAAAAAGATTTGCTAATAATAATTTTTTTACTAAAAATCATTACAAAAATAGTAAATTGGGATTGAAAACCGTTTACAAATTTTTCTACTAACTTTTTTTTTCTAAATGTATATACTTAATGGGGTCTTAAACCTATATTTCGACATATTACAAACGGAATGACAAACTGATATATACCCTCACCATATATGGTGGAGGGTATAAAAAAATGTTTAGGGAAACAAAAAAATTTTATTAAAACTTTTTATTACTGTTAATGGGTCAGTTCATATATCATGCCGCATAGGTTATAATAAAAAAATACTTTAGCGTTCATCTTGAGGACTTAGGTAAGGCACTTGTATAATTTTTTCTTTCTTCAAACTTATTACTTTCTTTAACCCTATAATGCTATTTTGCGTTGCTATTTTTACTAGGATTTTAAAAATTGCATTCATTTTTCAATGACATTTACCTGTAGCATGTAAATGTACTAAAAATTTGCAAGTTATATACAAACATACACAACTAATTTTGCGTATACATTTTTAAAATTACAATAATAAATTTTTAAAATTCATTTTAAAGTAAAGGATTTTTGTGTTATGTTAAGTAAATGATTTGAACAATGAAAAGGATTTAAATTTTGTTAAAACATATTGTTACACTGACATTGCAAAAATCTTAAAGTCATGCTGTGCCATAGCTTATTTATTCTATCACCTAACTAACCCAGTTAGCAACAACAAAATAATGACTACAACAACAACAACTACAACAACAACAATCACTAGCATAGTAAGAAGGGCTTGCTTACTTATCCAGTTTAGCTAAAGTGACTAAACATGTACGTATGGAAGGACGCGCGTGTGATTTAATCCTTCCTAAAATTAGTAGTTACGTTTAATGTTAATACAAATGTATTTTGTGTGTACATTTTTGTAAGTACATACAATGGATTTGTAGGATTATAATGGATAAACAATGCCGCTAATCACAACAATATAGCGAACTATTTTCCCTTTTTCCCTGTAGTTGAAAGCCTTTAAGATTGTATATTTTTGATGCCAGACTATGTTTGCTAAACTTTTGCTATTTGTTTGTTTTTATTAAATATTTATGATTTCTATTTATTTTTCAAGGAAAAAGAGGACAAGTAGTTTTAATATTTTATAAATTACAAAATTTTCTAAAATGATTACATATAATCATATATTAACACCCTTCACATATGTGTTGAGGTTAGAACACATCGAATTACAGGTTTAAGACCCTGTATTATTTCATTAAAAATAATCGAAACAACATTAAAAAAGAGAACTACTGATTTTTCATTATGTTCAGCCCATTTTGTTGTATATTTTCAAACATTGTTTAATAATCGATAAAAGTAGGAAAAACAATCGAAATTCGTTTAAAATAACCATAAATTTTTAACTGACAAAACGTAGAAAAAAAAACGATTTTTGTCGTTTGTTTTTTAAATTGAATTTTTTTTATATATTTGTATGTAATTTTACAAAACATAACACACACAGCTGTATATATTTTTATTTTATATGTGTGTATATATATTTGAATAATTTCTTGTCATTTTTATTGAAATAATTTTGTATGCAAACAAACTATTTTGGTAAAAAAAAACTAAAAGGAATTGTATGAACACAATAACATAAAATTAAAAAATATCAGCTTCTACTGAATGTCTGTAAATTTTTATACGAGGGCGGATCGATAACTCCGTGACTTTTATGAAATGCAACACTGCTCCCATCAAGTACCACCTGTTAATAGACTACTGTCAAATTTTGAGCAAGTTCCGTCATTTGCTTTGTGTTTAACAGCTGTTCAAAACATACAACCTCGTGGATTTTTTTAAAAATGGAAAAGAGTGAATTTCTTGCGCTCATTAAACAAAATTTTTTGCGAAAAAAAAGTTAATCAAAACAAGAAAAAGCTTGATAAATACTATGGGGACTATGCACTATCGATTTCAATGGTAAAAAGTGGTTTACTGACTTTCGTTGTGGTTGCACAGGTACAAATAACGCTGAACGTTCTGGATGGCCAATTGAGGTCAATACACCCGAAAATGTCGAAAAAATCCACGATATGGTGTTGGCCGATCGAAGAGTGATAGTGCTAGGACTGTTGATGCCATTGACATTTCATATGGCAGAGTGATTTCGATTTTAAATGATCAGTTGGATTTAAGAAAGATGTTTGCAAGATGGGTGCCGCGTTTGCTCTCAATTGACCATAATGCACGGGTGCACACGTGTGTAGTATCAATGGCGAAATTCCATGATCTGGGCCACAAATTGGTACCTCATCCGCCATAGTATCCGGATTTAGCCCCAGTGACTATTTCCTATTTCAAAACCTAAAGACATGGCTCGGTGGAAAGAGATTTAGCTCCAACGATGAAATTATTGATCAAACAAATGCCTATTTCATGGACCTCGAAAAATTTTTTTTTTGGAAGGGATACAAAAATTGGAGAAATGTTGGACTAAGTGTATTGAGCTAAAAGGAGATTATGTTGGAAAATAATTTTTTTTTTCATACTAAAAGTCACGGTCTTATTGATCCGCCCTTGTAATTTGTTTTTTGAATGACTGATTCAAATAGTTAAAAAATATATTTCTATGAATTTTAATTGATTCTTCAATTAAAAACAAACTCTACATAATACTTAAAAAAAACTACAGTCGGTAATGGAAAATATATTGTGAGTGTATAAATATTTATATTCCGGATCTTTATGTAATTCAAAGGTATCAGCGGTGGTTTTACTCAAGTTGTTAATTATCATCCCGAGCAGATTGGTATTGAAAATGGGCGAAATAAAAATGTGAAGGTATCTCGAAATTTTATATATAAATTTGTGTGTAACTGTCTCTTGAAAAAAGATTTTATCATATATTTTTTTTTATCAGAATCCTAGAAATGAGAAAGTATTTTTTATTTCCCTCAAATTTTTATTCACCTCAAAAATAGTTTTTCCCCTCAAAATTTTTTTCATCATAATTTTTTTCAACTCAAAAAATTTGTTAATCACAAACATTGTTGTCTTCTGTTGTTTTTATCTGTTGCAGTGGGGGGGGGGGGGGGGGGGGGAGGAATAAAAAAAATAGGGTTAACTTAAATTTTTCACCTCGATAATGTTTTCTCAATTTCAGTTTTTTTTCAACCAACTTTCTCTTAGACCGATCATCTTAAAGAAGTGTTTATTTTAATTAATATAATGGCGCCCAAGGTAGGACTCAAAAATTTCTGATTATATAAGGTTTAAGTAGGGTTGGTAGGCAATACCGCTAAAATACCGTTATCGATTCAGTACCCTTTCAACTTACTATCGTTACCCCTAAAATACCGTTACCAAAATAACTGAAAAAATCGTTATCCTGAAAATACCGTTACCGAAATAATAGAAAATACTGTTATTGCTAAAATATCGAAATAATGGAAAATGCCGTTATGGCTAATATACCTATACCCGAATAACTGAAAAAATCGTTATCCTTAAAATATCGTTACCGAAATAAGAGAAAATAGCGTTACCCTTACCGATAACCGTATTTGTTTGAGTTACCATCCACATATATATACAGGTTGGTTGAAAAGTTCCTGCGCTCGAAATGAAATAATACTGTTTTTGTTACGAAATATATTTGTTTATTCAATATAATCTCCTAGAAGCTCAATACACTTGTTCCAATGATCTTCCAATAATTTTATTCCATCCTTATAATGGTTTTCCGGAAGCTCTGCAAAATAACCGTCTACGGCTGCTATAGCCTATTCATTCGACGATAAATGCTTTCCACGAAGGAATTGTTTGAGATTTCTGAAGAGATATTAGTCACTGGGAGCCAAATCTGGTGAATACGGTGGATGTTCAAGCAATTCGTACTTTAATTCTTTGAATTTAGCCATCGTCAAAACACTTTTGTGAGCAGGTGCATTGTCTTGATGAAAAATTATTTTTTTTCTTCTTTAAACCTGGACTTTTCTCACGAATTTTTTCATCCAGCTGATCCAAAAGGCTGCAATAATATTCAGAGTTGATTGTCTTACGTTTCTGAAGATAATCAATCAAGAAAATTCCTTTTGCATCCCAAAAAACTGATGCCATAACCTTCTTTGCTGATCGTTGTGACTTCACCTGCTTTGGAGCTGAACAACCAGCTTCAGTCCACTGTAAACGTTCTTGTTTCAATTTTGGATCATGGTGGTAGATCCAAGTCTCATCCATAGTTATAAAACGACGCAAGAAGTCGGAAATTTGTTTTCGATCCAGTTTTTGTTGAATTGTTAATGTGTGCCTAACTTTCCAAACCGTTTTTTTTTTAAACCTAATTCTTCATGTAAAATATGGAGTACTCGTTCGTCTGAGATGCCTATGACATTAGCAATTTCACGCTTAGTCAATCTTGGATCTTCACTAACCATATTATGTACCTGCTCAATGATTTCTGCTGTGGTTGCAGTTTTTGGTCGTCCTTCGCGTGCATCGTCTTTAAGGCTGGTACGACCACGTTTAAATTCACCAGACCAAAATTCAACGGTGCGTTTTGAAGGTGAGGACTCCTTATACACTTCTAACAATTTTTCATAAATTTCCTTTGCTTTTAAACCCTTCGAAACAAAGAATCTAATGACTGCACGATATTCAATTTTTTCCATATTAAAAAAAAAAATCAATGACGCGTCAACTTCAAATGGCTTGTAAACAAAGAAAGAATTGACAGAATGACTTGCAACTTTGCATGTGTTCTCAGAACAGTTATACCAACTTGAGAAAAAAGTTTGGAGCTAGCAGTGCCATCTCTTGGTGAGCGCAGGAACTTTTCATATATATGTTCCTTTCCCTCCTCGGGAGAGCATGGGGCCATCCATGGGTTTGAGTTAAAACTGTGAAATTCTTTTTCGAGTCACATTTTCTATAAACTTATGGAAATGTCGCCGCCCATCGAAAAACAACTGATTTAATTATCCTTTTTAAAATATTTCTTGACACAAGAGAGATAACCATATTTTCAAATAAGCCTTGGTTAATCATTTATTAAAACATTATTAAAAAGGAACTTAAAGGAATTAAGCAATTTAAGTTTCCACTATATATCGTGAGGGTATATATTAGTTTGTCATTACGTTTGTAACATGTCGAAATATAGGTCTAAGACCTCATAAAGTATACATATATATTCGTGATCCTTATGCGATTTTAAGTCGATTAAGCGATGTATGTCCGTCTGTCTGTTAAATGGCATGCGCGGGTCTTCATTTTTAGATTATTGGACATCTTCCCGAGCAGTTTGCTATTGAAAATGAGCAAAATCGGTCCACCAGTTATGAGTGAAAATGTGAAGGTACCTCTAAGTTTTCCATACAAATTGGTGTATTTCAGTACAATTTCATAGTAGCGAGTAAAATATTTTCAGTATTCGCTTTGAATTGAATAATATTTGATATTCATCCCAAATATTTTTCACCTTAATTTTTTTCACCACTTAATTTTTTTTTCACCACAATAAATTTTTCACCTTAAAAAAATTTTTTTCACCTCAAAATTTTTTTTACACCAAAAAAATTTTTTCACCTGAACAAATTTTTTTCACCTCCATAATTTTACTTCTAAAGTTTTTAACATTATTTGTATAAAAAAATAGTAGAACATTTTTTTGAATATTGGTGGAGGGTATTCAAAGATACGGCACAACCGAATTTAAGCCTTTTTTACTTGTTCTTTAGAAAATAGTGCGAATAATGAAATTCCACAGTTGATCGTTTTTGCAAGGAACGTGAAGGCATGATGTAGAAAACCAAACTGTCTTAATTTAATTTTCTTAACTCATTCGCATAACTAAAAAACAATATTATAGTATTTTTAAATAAATCTTGAAAAAATTTAATTCTGACATATGCCAACAAAAAAAGGTCTTTAAATTTTACGATTTTGCTATAGGAAATTTTTTTCAGTGTTATGCTTTTTTAAAGTAAAAATTTAGAATCTGAGTGAAGTTTTTTCTATAAAAGAAATATTTAAATTTCAACGAAGATTGTTTTCGTAAGAAACGTGAAATGTTAATAAATAAGCTTTTAATAAATTAAATATTTATATTAAAATAATATAAATATAATAATTGAACAAAATCTGAAGATTTTTCTTTGGGGAAAGTTAGTTCTTTAGAAAACAAATTTAGCTGAAATAACAAACACCCAGAAAAAAACAGGGTTTCTCACTTACAAAAAGAAAAAAAAACACAAAGTAATGGGTGGTCATTATCCTCTCGCTTACAAACAAGTAATAAGTGACCATTACTTTTTTTGATGAGTAAAATTTAAATCTTATTTTTTTACAATTAAAAAAAAATCTAAAAAGTACCGAAAAGATACCAGGTAACTTTAAAAATCCCTTTTTAACGATACCACATTTGTGCATGGTTCCTTTCAACTAGATGCAACAACCCAGCAAAAATGAAGCTGCCAAAGAAGCAATAAAAGCATCACTACTATGGCAAAGGCATCACTTCTTTTCTGATGGTTTCATCGATGAATTTAACATTAGCGTGACATAGGATGGAAGTATTTAAATGTAGCTACTAGCATTACTCATACTTTACTCTGAGGAAGCAATGATAATACAATGATCAGGTATTCTGATGCATGAGTGGAAAATGTTCATATACTTTGTAATATTTAAGCTTTTATGAAAATTTAATTCATAAGAATGCAGAAAAATAAGTTTAAAGAAGCGAAATTTATGCATTGATATACAAATACTCTTTATTAAAATAAATAAATAATTCTGCATTAGTGAAAAATCATTTTTGAAACATTTTTCAAAAATTTTAATGAATTTTTAGACAAATTTTAAAATATTTTTGGATAATTTAAAAACTGGTTGTACAATTTTGAAAATTTTTTAGACAATTTTAAAATATTTTTGAACAATTTTAAATAATTTTTGCACAAATTTAAAACATTTTTGGACAATTTGAAATAATTTTTACACAATTTTAAAATTATTTTGGTAAATTCTGAATTAAAACTGGAAATGATGTAGTGTTAAATAAAATACATAATGCAAAAATGCAGAGATCACGTCGTCATAAATTTTTGAGGCTGAAAAATGCAAATGACAGGCCAGCTAGTTTCAATTAAAGGTAAAAAAATGTCTTTTTGTTGATTTTTCAAAACTTTTATAAAAATTGCAAAACTGCATAAATTCTAACCCTCAAAAAAAATTTTAAACTAAAATATAAAAAATGATTTAATAAAAAAAATAAAAAAGTTCATCAGAACTATTTTCTCAATTTGAATAAATGCTTAAGATTAAAAAAAGAAGTGTATTGGAAACCTCCATGTGTCATATGAACACATGATAAATTTCATTTCGATCTGGCAACTCATTCGTATAGTGTTACAGCTGTTTCAAAAAGACGATTCAGTGATTTTTTTTATAATGGAAAAATTATAAATTCATGGTGTTATTAAATGTTTACGGTTCAAAAAATTCATCAATGATATGGTGAATATGTTAGGAGAAAATGCTCCTTCATATGCAACTGTAAAAGATTTGGGTTGCTGAATTTAAACGTGGTCTCGAACAAGCATTAAAGATAAAACGAACAAAGTGGACGCTCAAAAACTGCAACAATAGGGGAAATCATAGTTAAAGTACATGATATGGTATCACGCAGAGAAAAAACATGGTTGCAATATGATCACAGCTACTATATTGTGCTTGCTGCAATCGGATGTGGTTGTCACAACCAAGTTATTAGTTTCCTAACCATCAACATGGTCACTACTATCATTATTTAGTAAATATTTTACTATTTTATGATTGGCACCTTCTATTTCATATCATGATTGACTGTAGCCATACTGTGGTAACAAAAATTCTGACTATGAAAAAAATATGATAATTATGCAACCATAAAATGCTGGCAATCAAAGAAAGAAAAATTCTTAAAGTCTATAATTTTTTCTTTAACAATTTTTTTTAGAAAAAACATTTCTAAAGGAAATATTCTTAAATTTAAAAAGCTTTTTCGAAGTTTCTAAGAACTTTTCCTTTAAGAAATTTTCTTAGATTATGGATCATATAATGATAATCCAGGAATGATAATATAGTTATGAGGGACCATAATATGATAACATTTTGAGAATACTATGATTACGTGCAATCATATAATGATAAATTCATTATAGCATGTTTATTTAGGACCATAATATGGTTGTTTTTGAATCATAATAGAACTGTAGGGACCATATTATGGTAAAAATATGGTTATTTTATTATCACAATATGATAACCACAATATAGTACGATTATGGTTGGCACAACCATAAACCCCAAAAAATATGATGCTCTTCGAATGTGATTTACCCAACCATGTTTTTTCTTTGCGTGATTAGACAATGGACGAGTGAAAGTGCGTAAAATAGATAATGCCATAGACATCTCAAATGATCGAGTCCATTTTATTTTGCATCAACACTTACACATGTTGCATCAAAAATTACACATCAACAATAACACATGAAAATTTCTCAAGCTTGTTTAGATCGATTTGAGCGAAATAAAATGGATTTTAAGTATCGTTTAAAACTTTTGATTAAACATGCATCCATCACTACAGACCAGAGACAAAAGAACAATGCACTGAAGCATTGTATGTATTTTTTCTTGTATGGATTTTTTTCTTGATCGACTCTCTTTAAAAAGATAAAACAAAAAATTCCGAAGATTTTATAAACTTTTGGATCAATTGAATGTGAAAATCAACGAATTGAAGTACGATTTTCTGGACTACCCAAAATATGAGATTCGAAAAATTACTGAGCTGTCTAATATACACTCACCAAAAAAAGTCTGTAATGGCAACTTAAAATTTTGTTCTTATTACGGGAAATTTTGCTAATTTGAGCCCAGCGGTACTTTTTGCTAATCTTACCAACACATGTCTGCTGACGTCTAGTACAATGAAATTTGTAGAAAAAATTAGTAGTCGCTACTAAATTTAAAAAACCTTTTTGTAAATTGAAATTTGAAATCAGTTTGCTAAAATCAGCAAAAAAAATGAACTAAATTTTAATAATATTAGTACAAAATTTCAATTTTTTTTTATCGAGCATCAAAATTTTTTATTTTATTTAATTTTTTTTCAAAAAATATTTTAGACAAAATTAAAAAAATCAAAGGCTTAAAAATTGTAAAAAACATAAACGAATTAATCATTTTGTTTTAATTTGGTAATTTCTGTTTTGAAAAATATTTTAGCGAATTTTTTTTTTACTTTTAAGGTTAAATTTTAATTGTTTTTAGGGCTGATTTTTAGAACTAAAAAAACTTTTTAGTGCTATTTTTAGTGGATGTCCTAGGAGTATTTTTAGACCTGAGTGGGTTTCTTCACTTCCGATTCCTTTTTTTACTCTTAATTTATGTAACATTTTAAAGCAATTTAAGTTTGTAGGCGTAAGTTTCAGTTAGAAATAACATTTCCTTCAATATCCACTATTTTAAAATTAGTATTTTTTTTTGCTAAATTTTAGCAAATCGATTTTCAAAAATTTGTAAAATGATTTCTGATATTAGCAACAAAAATTTGTAAATTTATCTGTAAAAAATTCTGTAATTTGTAAAATGTAAATAGCAAAAAGATTTGCTAAGTAATAATTTTTTTCACTAAAAATTAGTACAAAAATAGTAAAGTGGGATTGAAAACCGTTTACAAATTTTTCTACTAACTATTTTTTCTGAGTGTATGTTAGATTTTAAGGTAATTTAAGTTTGTAGGTGTAAGTTTTAATTAGAAATAACATTTCCTTCAATGTTCAATTTTTTAAAATTAGTAATTTTTTTTTTGCTAATTTTAACAAATCCGTTTTCAATATTTTGTAAAATGATTTCTGAAATTAGCAACAAAAATTTGTAAATATTCTGTAAAAATTCTTTTATTTGTAAAAAGTGAATAGCAAAAAGATTTGCTAAATAATAATTTTTTTTTTTACTAAAAATTAGTACAAAAATAGTAAATTGGGATTGAAATCTGTTTACGAATTTTTCTACTAACTATTTTTCTGAGTGTATGTTACATTTTAAGGCAATTTAAGTTTGTAGGTGTAAGTTTTAATTAGAAATAACATTTCCTTCAATGTTCAATTTTTTAAAAATAGTAATTTTTTTTGCTAATTTTAGCAAATCGGTTTTCAAAATTTTGTAAAATGATTTCTGAAATTAGCAATAAAATTTTTTAAATATTCTAAAAAAATTCTTCAATTTGTAAAATGCAAATAGCTAAAAGATTTGCTAAGAAATAATTTTTTTCACTAAAAATTAGTACAAAAATAGTAAAGTGGGATTAAAAACCGTTTACGAATTTTTCTACTAACTATTTTTTCTGAGTGTATGTTAGATTTTAAGGTAATTTAAGTTTGTAAGTTTTAATTAGAAATAACATTTCCTTCAATGTTCAATTTTTAAAAATTAGTAATTTTTTTCTTGCTAATTTTAGCAAATCCGTTTTTCAAAAAAATTTAAAATGATTTCTGAAATTAGCAATAAAAATTTTTAAATGTTCTGTAAAAATTCTTTTATTTGTAAAATGTAAATAGCAAAAAGATTTGCTAAATAATAATATTTTTCACTAAGAATTAGTACAAAAATAGTAAAGTGGGATTAAAATCCGTTTACGAATTTTTCTACTAACTATTTTTTCTGAGTGTATGTTAGATTTTAAGGTAATTTAACTTTGTATGTTTTAATTAGAAATAACATTTCCTTCAATGTTCAATTTTTAAAAATTAGTAATTTTTTTCTTGCTAATTTTAGCAAATCCGTTTTTCAAAAATTTTTAAAATGATTTCTGAAATTAGCAATAAAAATTTTTAAATGTTCTGTAAAAATTCTGTTAAAGATTTACTAAGTAATATTTTTTTTACTAAAAATTAGTACAAAAATAGTAAATTGAGATTAAAAACCGCTTACAAATTTTTCTACTAACTATTTTTTCTGAGTGTAATTTCTTTCAATAAATCCCTTAACTGTAATAAAAACTAAAAATAAACCTTTCTAACGTTGGTTTTTTTTCTTTAATTCATAAACTTATAGTTTTTTATTTCATATTTTCATGAATCAATAAAAAAACAACATTTAAAAAGTAGTTAAGCTCTATGTTAATTTCTCTGTTAAAAAAACCTCAGTAATTACACTAATCCGTTTATGGTGTGGTATATCTTGAAAACTAAAAGAGAGAGAGAGAGAGAGAGAGATAGAGTAAAATGGACGACAACTATCCCTAGCTCTATCTAATCCCTGTAAAAAGGTAATTTATTTCGCAATAATTCGTAATCTCAAGGTTTCAGCAATTTTTTACGAATTAGAGGGGTTTACGATTAGTTAAGATTATAATTTATAGACGTAAATTAACAAAAATACGAATTAGAGTTTTTTTTTAATACTAAAGATATCCTTGGCATCGTAAAGTTTTATTATTTTTATTTTCCGCGAAAATACCACCATTAACAGCAGCACTTTCACTGCAAATTTAAATGAAATATTGTTGCGCTGTTTGAAAACGGTCGAGCCAACTACTGCTTGCTTTGAAATTGTTTGAAGTTTAATTTTAATTATATTGAAATAGGCCGCCCATAGGAATATTAGAATATCGACGTTTCGTAAACCATAATAGAAGAGATTCGATTATAAGAATTGTGTACAAAGTACACTACCACTCGGAGACCCATAGGATCCATTGTGATACCCTTTAGAAAAAAATTATCAGATAATAGAAGGGACTTTTCCCTATATCTGGGAATTCAGGCGTTTTAGACGCTATATTTTACTTTCGAATGTGCTTGCAATACAAGTTTTTTTTTGGGCAGTATTGAAGTAAGTTTTAATGGAGGGATTTCAAATTCCTTAGCTACATTATTTTTTTTTTGCTCCATTATCAATAGCTGAAATAATTTGTTACTTTTTTAACCCAAATGGTTTTGTATGACTACGCTTGTTTGCCATTTTTACGCGACTGGAAAAACTAAACAACAGAAAGCACAAAAACGTTCATTGTTTAAGCAATCAAAAAAAAAAAAGACATGAACTAAAATGTAATCAAAAATTTCCTTTAAAATAGTTTATAAATTGTCCTCAATTTAAGTAAAATTTTATTAAAACTTAGAAAAATTTTATTAAAAAGAATAAAAAATTCCTAAATTTGAGGAAAAACGAAATAGTTTATATACTCAGAAATAGTTCATATTTTTCCTAAGTAATATTTCTTGATTTTAGGAAAAAAACAAGTCAATTAAATAAAAATTTATTAATTTTAAGAAAAAACATCTTAGTTTTAAGAAAATTGCATATTCAAATGTAATAAAATTATGCTTAGTTCAAAAATAATTAAGGACATAATTTACTCCCATTTAGTTTAAAAAATGTGTCTAACTTAAATCGAGAAAGTACTTGAACTTAATGTGTGTTCATTTTTTGTTCGCGAGTAATAAAATTAATTAAATTTTAGAAAGCCATTTCCAAATTCAGTTTTTAAGTATACCACTTTCTAATTTAGAAGAATTGTTTTCTAAAAATTAGTTGAGACAATTAAAAACAAAAAGTAATAAATTTTTTCCTATGTTATAATAAAAATTTACTTGATTTTAGAAACTGATGAACTATTTCTAAGGAAAATTTTCATGTAACTTAGTTCAGAAAAATTTTAAAAATTTTAATAATATATTCTTTTTTTCAAGTAAAAGTTTTCTAATTTTTAAAAAATAATAAAATTTGGTATAGGATTTTTTTTTGTTGGAAAACGTTTAAGTTATTTTTAATATTCTATTCCAAAAAAACAATCAATTAAAAACAAACCAGTTAGTTTTTCTAATTTTTAAAAAACATTTTATTAAATAAAAGAAATTAAAGTAACCATTTAATAAAAAAACTATCGTGCATGATTGGAATTTTTGGTTCGTGATCGTGCGTAAGCATGAGTCAAAGATCTCTCACGTGCCCATCTCTAATCTTAACAGTCTTAAATATTCAACTTAAAGTAGCTTTAAATATATTTTGAAATTTTGTTAGCAAAGGGTAAAAAATTTCGGATTTGCGCTTTTATGTAATCAATTTGTTTGTTGAGTACAATACAAAATATCGCAGGCACATTTTATACATTACGGCATAATGGCTTTCCTATAATTGACATAGCGCTTATTAAACTTTCCCAGCAAAACTTTGGTAATGGGTGCGATATTGTCAGGCGTTACCTTGTAATGATAGCTCGTTACCTTTTTCATTATTTGCAAGCATAAAGTAATAAGTTACTGATTATTGATTACGTAATATATGATTTAAAATGTAAAGTAATAATTGAAATATTTTTGAAAATCTATTTTTAGATACATTACTTTGTGTTTTTTTGTAAGCGAAAGGGTAATGTATCTTTATTTTGATAACACTAGCGAAAAAACGAAGCGCAACAATTAATTTAAGTTTAAAGCAATCAAATGCTATATGCGTCGATAGCTCAGTGGGTAGAGTTCTTGGCTGGCAACCAGATTTCCCTGGTTCGATTCCCACCTTGAACACATTATTTTTAATTACAAATATTTTAAATAAAATATTTGTAATAATTTTTTTTAATAATAATTCCTCTTTTTAAAAAATCTATTTTTAGACACATTACTTTTTCCATTCTCGTACCCATTTAAGCAACCCCTTACATTATCACCTCTAAAGTAATGGGTATATACATTAGTTGGAGGCTCATCGCTTGTAAAATTCATCAATGAAGTAAGGTGTAAAATAATCCATCGGCCCCTATGGATATGCATTACTTTACCCATTATTTGGTAATGTGTGGTTTAGCTGGGTTATATTTATTTTTTTTACTTAATAATAAAAAAGTTTAAATTTGTATATGTCAAATAAAGTTTAAGCTAAAAATCCCATTTTCCAATAATAACAAGAAATGTAACTGTGATATTTTGTATTTTTGCAACAATTTCCTTAAATACGTTGATTTAAGAAGACAAAGGACCCCCAGTGTTCCTTAGCCATAGATGCCGTGTGTCATGTAGGGCGTCCCTTTTTGTAGTTCTCTCAAGCAAAACCGTTAGTAAACTACGAAAAGGATCTGACTTTGTCACAATTTATTACGTTTCAGGATATCCTGCAGTACATTTTTTTTTAAGTTGTCTACATGAATTTAGTACAATTCAATTTAGTATTAAGACAAAATTGTATAGCAAAAAGCTTGTTAAGAGCAGTGTCCTCACAAAGCGGAAGTCCTCCGAAAGTGGAAAAATACCTACTTAATGAGTGTAAAGTACTTTAAAATATATGGTAAAATATATTATCTGTACCATAGAAGCAGGATAAGGATGATTTTCACTTAAAAGAAGTGCTGTTTAACTTGATGTTAGAAAATATTTTCTTATTTTTAGGGAGTTAAGTACTAGTTTTTAGTAAAAAAAATTATCTAATGAACTTAAATGAAATAAAATTTTTCTTAAAACCAAGGAAACATTTCCTAACTAACAGTACAATTTTAGATGATGTATGAACTAATTAGAAGGAAATTGTACTAATTTCTAATAAAAATTTACTTCTCAGTAGTAAAATTGTTCTATAATTTAGAAATTTTGATCAAATTTTAAGTAAAATTTGTTTCTTAATTTCAAGGAAAATTTTATTAAATGTTGGTAAAAAGTGTTTTTGGCGCCGTTTTCATTTAAATTTTTTCTCTAAATAAGTTAATTTTTCTAAATTCTAGTTCATTTTTATTTTTTGAGTAGGCAGCTAATGGTTTTTTCGAACAGTTATTCTAAAAAATTTTGCTTCAGCATTACGAATTGTAAGAGCTTTTTAACCAACCAATTACGATTTATAAGAGATTTTGTATTTATAGTTTTTTTTTTTTTCAAAAAATACGAAATATCGAGAGGACCAAAATATATGTTTTCTCAAGGGACCGACAGTTTGTTACGATTTATCAAGATTTTCTAATTATCGCGGTACGAATTATAGCGATTCTACTGTATTCAAATTGATTAAAGAAAATTGTTAATATAACAAATATTTTGTCAAAATAACACCCCAACAAATAATTAAATGTCAAAATATATGTTTACTTAACAATGTCAAGAAATCAACGGACGTTAACTAATATGGATGTAACTGGATTTCATTGATGTTTTTTTTTTTGCTTCAGTGTAAGCCAAAAAAAAAACAACAGTAATACATTTTAAAGGAACACATTATTTTAAGTGTAGTAAAAGGGTATTTTGTTAAAAAGATGCCATAAAAAAGAGTTACTCTTTGAAAATACCATAAAAAAATTAAAAGGAATTTTCCTAAATATGTAAAAAAATAAAGAAAAATATTGTGACAAAAATTGAGGTCTAAATGTGCAGAAGCACATTTTTTAACATGCAATTTTTGGGCAATCCTTTCATTTGAAAATAATTTTTAAAAATATCAAACATTAGTTTAACCTTGTTACCTAGTGTATACTTACGAGGGCAGTTCGAAAATTTCTTAGACTAACAATAAAAAACAAGAGTTCGATTTTTAAAATTTTTATTTTTCTATGAAAATTCAATACGCTTGGTCCAATTCTTTTCTAGCAATTCTATGCCTTGATTAAAATAATTTTCCTGAAGCTGTGTAAAATAATCGTTAACAGCTGCAATTGCATCTTCGTTTGAGGAAAAATGCTTGGCAGCAAGGACTTCTTTTAGATTTGGCAGCAGGTAGAAGTCACAAGTGAGCTAAATCTAAAGAATACGGTGTCTGCTCAAGCAATTCGTATTTAAATTGGTTGATTTTTGAAAAAAAAAC
Organism: Eustalomyia histrio; assembly: GCA_949748255.1. Classification (NCBI taxonomy): domain Eukaryota; kingdom Metazoa; phylum Arthropoda; class Insecta; order Diptera; family Anthomyiidae; genus Eustalomyia; species Eustalomyia histrio. Next base: position 144,709,687 of record OX456525.1, read on the forward strand.
ACTTTTGTATGCTGGTGGGTTGCCTTAATGAAAAATAATTTATTGTTTGATGCTAACCAGGTTTTTATTCTCGTATTTTCATATTCAATTAATCCAAAAGGTTGCAATAATATTCTGAATTTATTGATTTACCTTTTTGTAGATAATCGATGAACAAAATATCTTTGTAATGCCAGCAGACCGTTGCCATAACCTTACTAAACACAGAGAAAAAACATGGTTGCAATGGTTGTCACAACCAAGTTATTGGCTTTCTACAACCAAGTTATTGGGTCGCTACCATCATTATTTAGTAAATATTTTACTATTTTGTGATTGTGCCAATCTTCTATTTATATCATGATTGGCTGTAACCATACTGTGGTAACAAAAATTCTAACTATGAAAAAATATGATAATTATGCAACCATAAAATGCTGGCAATAAATAATTATACAATCAAAGAAAGAGAAGTTACTAAAGTCTATGATTTTTTCCTTATCAATTTTTCTTTAAAAAGTCCTTAATATTAATTTTTTTTTTAGAAAAAAACATTCCTAAAGGAAATATTCTTAAATTTAAAGAGTTTGTTCATAGTTTCCAAAAACTTTTCCTTTAAGAAATTTTCTTAGATTATATGAATTATATAATGATAATCCAGGAATCATAATATAGTTATGAGGGACCATAATATGATAACATTTTGAACATACTATGATTACGTGCGATCATATAATGATAAATTTAATATAACATGTTTATTTAGGATTAAAATATGATAATATAACTGTAGGGACCATATTATGGTAAAAATATGGTTATTTTATTATCATAATATGATAACCATAATATAGTACGATTATGGTTGGCACAACCATAAACCCAAAATATGTGATGCTCTTCGAATATGATTGACCGAAGCATGTTTTTTTCTTTGCGTGCAGTCGATTGAATTGTTTTGTGTTCTTTGATGCATTTCCACGAGCTTCTGACCATTGTTTTGATTGTTCTTTTGTCTCTGGTGTGTAGAGATGGATCCATGTTTTATTAATAGTTAAGAAATGACGCTTAAAATACATTTTATTTCGCTTAAATCGATCTAAGCAAGCTTGAGAAATGCATCTTTGATCAACTGTTAGCAAATGCGTCACCCATTTTGCAGAAAGCTTTTACATCTGTAATTCTTGATGCAACATGATATGGACTCGATCATTTGAGATGCCTATGGCAATATCTATTTTACACACTTTCACTTGTCGATCGTTTAATTCAACATCATGTACGTGAGCTATGATTTCTGACGTTGTTGCAGTTTTGGGTTCATCCTCAATGCTTGTACCAAGGATCGTATAAACCAGGATGTACAAAATGCATAATTTTTAGCTTCCAGTTTAGCCATGATGCCATGAAAAAAATTCATGGTGTTGGCATCATGGTTAAACTGGAAGCTTAAAATTTTTCATTTTGTACATCTTGGTTTAAACGGTCATTGCTTGTACCACCACGTTTTTACTGGGTGCATATGAAGAAGCACTTTCACCCAAAAACATTCATCACATCATTCTTGAATCTTTCTTAAACCTTTTTTATGTAAACATTAAAAGACACCACGAATTTGTAATTTTTCTATTATGGAAAAAAAACACCAAACCGTGTTTTTCTGAACAGCTGTTGCTATAAATGAGTTGCCAGATCGAAATGAAATTTAACATGTGTTCATTTGACACATGGAAGTTTCCAAATACACTTAACTTTTTGCTGTTTGTACTGGCATCTCTGCGTCAGGCTAACAACATTACGAACGGCCCTCGTAGATTTTAGGTAGCTTCCTATTTGGTAATGCTTATAAAATTATTAACAAAATAAATCTTTTTACAGTAACTGGCAATAAAAAACCTTTATCCTTTAATATTTTTTTTTACAAAAAGTACACATACAGAAAAATAAAGTAACAACTGTATTGAAAAGTGGGTTTTGATTGGAACAAGCTATAAATTCGTTTAACACAGCTATATTCAAATGTGTTTGTTTTATGTAACAACACTGTGGAGTTGCTCCCTATAAATGCAGTGCATTGCAGAAGGAGGAAAGAGGGATTAGTGTTTTTGAATATTAAGTTTGAAATTATCTACAGGGTGGGACATTTAAAATTTGAATCGGCTATAAAAAAAGTACTAATTATTTTTTCAAATTTTTGGTTTTATTGGAAAAGTTGAACTTTATCATTTAGGAATGGAATACAATATTATTCATATGACTACTACGATTGACTCGGCAGTACCTCATCCGATCAACCAATTTTTTCAGTACATTTTCGATGGTTTGGGCTTGAATCTCTTCAATGGCAACTTCGATTTTATGTTTCAACGTTTCAATTGTTTCTGGATGGTTTGCGTAATCCTTAATGGCTGCCCACAGAAAATAATCCAAAGGGCTCAAATCACAGTTCCAAGACGGCAAATTGACTTTGAATTGATTATTCGATTTTCAAAAACAGTGCGTAAAATATCGTTGGTTGCGTTAGCTGTGTGACATGTGGCCCCGTCTTGTTGAAACCAAATGTCGTCCGTGTCATTCTCTTAAATTTTCGGAAACGGAAAATACGTTGAGCATGTCACGTGGTAGTCATATGAATGATATTGTGTTCCATTTTTAAATAACAAAGTTAAACCTTTCCAATGAAACCAGAAATTTGAAAAAAATAATCAGTACTTTTTTATATCCGATTCAAATTTTAAATGGCCCACCCAATATATTATAGTTGTCAGGGAAGACCTCTGCAGGGAGTTTATTCCACCTACGACTAGTCCGACTTATGAACGAATTTTCCCTGTAATGTGTTGTGTGGTTCACTGGACAATCCACCACAAAGGAATGGGCTCTACTGGACCAGCGAGTATTCCGGACATAAACCCGGGCCCAAGGAATAACTTCACTTATCTCAGCAGAACACATGCCATGATAGTATCGATAGATAAGTGTCACACAGCCCACATTGCTTCGATGCTCCAATGAATCAATATAACTGGCAATCCTACTGTCATTGATAAGCTCCGAAGCCCTTCTTTGAACAAGATCCAAAAGTTCTAAAATAGACCCTGAAACACCTGCCCATATATGAGAGTTATACTCCAATTTTGGCCGGATACAGGTGGTATAGATAGCAAGAAGATCGGATGGAGTAAAGTACTTCTAATACCTAACACTTGAATGCTACTTTCGACACTTCAAAAATGTGTTTATTCCAAACGGATATCACACTGGATTATTATGCCCAGAAAATCAAGGGTCTCCGATTCCTTAATATAGATACCTCCAATTGAACAGATGACGCTGGAGACTCCACAACCCTATAAGTCATCATAACACATTGGGTCTAAGGTGCATTAAGGTCGGATGGGGTGAAGTACTTCTAATACCTAACACTTGAATGGTTCTGTCGACACTTTAAAAATGTGTTTATTCCAATGGATATCATCAGACTGGATTCTCATGCCCAGAACATAAAGAGTTTCCAATTCCTCAATATCAATACCCTCCAATAGAACAGATGACGCTGGAGACTCCACAACCCTATTAGTCATCATACAACATTGGGTCATATGTGCATTAAAATCCACACTACTTGTACAACCCCACTGTGAAACTAACGAGAGGTTCCGATAAGCTGTGTCACTCATAACTTGCCTGCTGACCCCGACCTCCAAGAGGCTTGGCCTGCTATCGAAGAAAAATGTTACTGTCAACAGCAAAAGAGTAGATAGGGTTGAAAGTTACCAAGAAGATCATTAAGAAAGACAAGAAAAAGAGAGGGAGAAAGAGAAAGAACTGAACCTTGCGGCGGTACCTCTGAATTTAGCTGAAACTCGTCGGATATAGAACGATCTCTGAGAAAGCTCGAAATAAATCGACCCTGCCGGTTAACCGGTTAAGACATTATTCAAAAAATGACTAAAATTGATTAATCGGTTATTCGGATCGATTATTCGGAAAAATGGCGATAACTCGATTAATCGTTTAATGTAAAATATATGCATTTATTTCATTAGTAAAAACACAGAACTGTTTTGGCTTTTTTGTGAATTATGTTAAATCGATTGCATTGGTTTATAAAATCTCCGTCCAGGATAATTCCAAGCATCCTGAGACTTTACAAAATCATGGCTTAGAACCTTGAAGTTTTTTTTGAAGAAATCTAAGAAGTCTTAGTAAAATGTTGTTAGTCATGGTTAGTGCAAATAAACCCTTATACCGAAGTGTAGGCAGTGTTTTACCGCAGAACGACATTTTGTCGGGCCAGGTTTTTATTATCGAGGTATTAGAAAATTTTCTAAATAAAAAAGAGCTGCCTTAAAACAAAATTCAATAAATTCTTTAAAATATTGTACAGTTTTTGAGATTTTTGCCAATTAAATTTCACAGAACTTTCAGTTAAATAGGTTGCTTTTTTGTAATGGTAATGAAATCATCAATTAATTAGTCCAATCAATGCATTAGTCCCATGTATGTAGTGAAACAGTATGTAGAAATAATGTATTTAGAACCGATTTTGAAAATAATTCTTGGGATATGTCAGAAAAAAGGCGTATTTCTTGTCTTGAAGGATATGAAAATATAGCCTAAAGGAATTAAGACCAAAATTAAAAATTATCTATCGGTATTTCCTAAAGCCTTTAAAGGACTTGCTTGGAGTTGCTTATATTATTCTTAGGGATCTTATTTCAGTTAATGTTTTTATACCCTCCACCATATATGGTGAGGGACGCACGCGGGGGTCTTCATTTTTACCTAGATTGTTGGACATCCTCCCGAGCAGTTTGCTATTGAAAATGATCAAAATCGGTCCAGCGGTTAAAAAGTTATGAGTGAATATGTGCAGGTACCTCTTAATTTTCCATACAAACTGGTGTATTTTAATACAATTTCACAGTAGCGACCAGAAAGTTAAAAGTTTTGTCTTGTTTTTTCACCAGTCGTTTAGAATTGAATAATATTTTATATTAACCTCAAAAATTTTTTTTTACCTCAAAAAAATTTTTTATTCTCAAAATTTTTTTTACACCATAAAATTTGTTTTCACATCCAAAAAAAGTTTTTCACCTCAAAAAATTTGTTTCACCCCCATAATTTTACTTCTAAAGTTTTTTACATTATTTGTATGAAAAACAGTAGAATAATTTTTTTGGATATTGGTGGAGGGTATTCAAAGATTCGTCTCAGCCGAAATGTATTTTTACCCAAAATATATTTTTACCTAAATGTAAAAAAATTAACACAAAAATCTATATAAAAAAATTTAATCGAATAATTGACCTAGTAACTGAATTTCAATTGGAAACTGACAAAATTTTTCTCTGTGTGCAGCCTAGCATTTTAAAAAATGTATTTTTATTGCATCATTTTTTAGCTAAAGGGTATTTTTGCATTTTTGTTTTAATATTTCCAGGAATGTGGCCGTGCTCAGGTAGCTAATGTTCACATTTTAAGTTTTTTTTTATTACCCAAAGTATCATAAATAATTATGAATTGTATCATAAAGGGTTTTGGTGTTTTTAAAAATAAAAAAACACCATGTAATTTGTTACATTATAATAGAAATTAGCGAAAAATTTACCGTAAAGGGTTCTTTATGATATTGAAAATTTTTTAGAAAAAGGGGTTTGTTTACATTTATATTACATGTTTCCTGGAAGTTGCAATAAATACTAAAAAAATGAATTAAATTTCAAAGAAATAGTTAATGAAAGAGTTTTGTTTTTCACAATAACATTTTATAGTGTAAAAACATGTAATTTCAGTAGATATTTAATTTGTTTAAAGTAATTTAAAGATAAAAATGGTGGATTTTAAATTTATGTATAAAACATGATGGGGAAAAAATGGCGCCCAATGCCTATAATTAAGTACACATACTTTGATTTTTTGTAGAGAGAGAGAGAGAGAGAGAGAAAATAGCACCCAATGTAGAATTCCAAATAAGAAAAGCGGCAAGATGTGCTTAATTTCTCGTTTACATCTGCATTCATATTCCGAATTTTCAGGTAAAATCGAGATTTCAGTGATAATCTTAAGATTTTCCATACAAATAAAATCCCGTAAACTACAGTGTTGTAAAATAAAATAAATGCACTCATGTCATAGAAACCCTGTCGATTTTGCTAATTATCGTCCAATGATGGTTTCATTTGGTGTCATGAAACCGAGTTGAATTTTGTTAATTTCCCATATAAATAAAACTAAAGTCTGAATCAGCTGTTTACAAATGTTTATTTGTTTACAATTTATAATTTTACTTTTGTAAAACAAATTGAAAAAATTAAAGTAATTGTATTTTCTTAAATAATTTTTAAAAAGAAAGGAATAAGTGGAAAGGAATATTTTAATTTCATTTTATTGTCTTTATTTTAATAAGTTTTTAAACGCTCACCAGTATTGTCGGTTCTAAACCTTTTTTTTGTAGTACTGATGTGTACAAACGAATACAATTACCGTTTTGGAAGATATTGAGGGTATTTCTTTTTTAACCGTGACATCAACATCTTCGTTCACCCAGAAAACTGTACCAGTTGTCGCTACCGAATTTGTTGTCAATCGAATTCTGGCGGTTTCGACAACTATCTTCATATAAATTATATTTTTAGTTGTGAAAGCCAATATTCAGTTGGCTAATTTAATAAATACATTCCACATTAATATTATTACGTTCCACAAAATTTGATTTTAAGAAAAATTTTATTTTTAGATTTTAGCGGAATCGAACCTAGGCATCCAGATTCATAATGCACCACAATTTAATTGAATTTTCTTTAATGTATTTGGTATTTAATAATTTGAATATTTTATTTTAATTTTAAATATTTGCCTTTACCGGGATTCAAACTCGGAAATTAGGAGTTCTAGGATAGGTCTCTACCCACTAGCCCACAAACACTTATAAATTTTTATGACTAATTTTGAATTTAAATAATTTTCTAGCAAAATAAATATAGCAGAAAATTCGTTTACAAATGCCAATCGTTAGGGGCTTCTATAATCAATAGAATCCACAATGCGGTTCGTTCAACTGAAACCCTAATTTAATGATATATTTAATCAGTATAACCGTATTTGTAGTTACCACTTTTGAAAATCGACAATAGACCGTACCAGAAAAAAATGTTCGCCGTACACCAGCGAATATAAAGTGTTTTTGAAAGGTAATTTAAAAAAAAAACGTACAGGTTGCCTTTTTAATTTTTTCTTCCGTATTTACAGTCCGATCTTAAAGCGTGATATGTCGATTTTTTTTTTGTCTCGGGGAGATCAATATTTGCTCTAAGGTCCATTGACCTCAAGTGTTCCGTTCTAGTACTTACTCCCCACATCTCAGTTCCTACAACCCTAATGTGCGACCATAAAAAACCATAAAACTTTTGCTAAGAAAGTATTTCGACACAAGAACATCAAGATATCATACTTTAATTACTAAACGAATTTTATTTGTACAGTTGATTGGAAATATCAATAATTGGATGATACTCGTTGTTATCCTTTTTTAGTTTCTTTTTCCACTTTTTAATTCTCAATGCCAAATTTTTGGTATAATATTGGATTATAGGTTATGCCAAATAAAAATAAATCTTAATGGTTTTGATGGAATTTCAACCAATCTTTTCTCTGGGTGTTGAGGCCAATATGAATACCAGACACACCTTTTATCGACTGCGAAATGCCTCTTTAGTTGTGGTCAGCTGATGTTTTGTAAACCCTAGACTGTGTTTTATTTTGAGCAAGCTTTCTTTTAACTTATATGATTTCATCGTAGGAGTTAAATCTCTTTCCGCCTTGGCATTTCTTGAGGTTTTTTTTTTAAGGAGTAGTAAATTTCAGGAAATTCTTCCTACTTATTACTCGTAATGTGTTGCTTTCTTTATAAAGGGGATAGAGGAGAGATGAAAGTTTGTGAGGCAACACTGTGATTGCGCCAGATGATAAATCTTAGAACAGTTGTTGCTCGCCATCTGAAAGTGAGGTGGCGAAAATTTTTGAAATTTTAAACTGCTTATGCACTTGTGGTCGATTGTGAGCAAACGCGGCACTCATCTTGCGGCGGAAAGCTTTCTCATACCCAAGTGATAATTCAAAATTGAAGCCACCGAGCCCATGGCTTCCACAATCTCTCGCACTTTCAATCTTCGGTCAGCCATCATCATATTGTGAATTTTTTCAATTGTTTAGAGTGTAGAGACCTCAACTGAACATCCAGAACGTTTGGCATTTTCCGTGCTTTTACGGCCACAACGGAATTCAGTAATCAACTTTTTTACCATTGAAATTGATGGTGCAGAGTTGCCATAGTATTTATCAAGCTTAGCATTGGTTAGAGTGATGGCTTTTTTCCGCAAATCACTCGGTAGTCTGCTATCAATGACTGTCAAACACAAACTAAATGACGCAGCTTGTTCAAAAATTTTGATAGCAGTCAGATGACAGCTGCCTGTTGCTAGAGCAGTGTTGCCGTTTCAGTTAAAAGGCGGGAAATTCAAAAAATCACATACTAATTGACCTGCCCTCAGAACATTGGTTTTCATGACCCAAAGCATATTTCCTTGTCGTTTACAAAACCAATTCTGACGGTTTCTATGACACACCTGAATATTATAAAACAAAATTAAATCAAAAACAATTTAAATTAATAAAATTATTTTAATTGTAAAAATCAAAATTATGTAAAAATAAAAAATCAGTGATAATTAAATAATAATCAGCAAACAAAATTACACCGCGTGCTCTAAAATTTTAATTGCTATATTAAAATCGGGTAAAATTAAATTTTCCTTTGAGAATATACACTCAGAGAAAAAGCTTAAGCATATTTGTGAAAAAACTTTATAAATATGATAAAAATCATAGAAAAAGTTATTTCCAAATGAAATTTTTTTTCCTTGTTTTTTTTATTTTTATTTAAGTAATCAAAAAAGTTATTATACACTAGTCGAATGAAATGCATTTTCTGGTCAGCTACGACTTTCATCAACATTCTTCGGCACGAATTTCATCTAAACTCAATAATAAAAATCAACTGTATGTTAGCATTAATAGCTTTTTCCGTTGATTTGTGAGTTAAATAGAGATATTTACAATTGGCATTTCGGCACGAAGAATGTTGATGAAAGTCGTAGCTGACCAGAAAATGCATTCCATTCGGCTAGTGTCTAATAACATTTTCTGTGTATTCTCCATGATTACTTAGATAAAAAAAAACAAGGAAAAACTTTTTCTATGATCTCGAACCAAACTAAAAATACATTTTTATATAAACTTCACTATTATGATAAAAATCTTCAGAAAAATAATGAAAAACATCATAGATTTTTGTTTACAAATGAAATGAAGCTGTTTTATAAATATTTCACTCGGATCTGGCTCAAATTTCATTATCGAAGTGTGGTCCCTGTCTTCATACAGGTTGGTTGAAAAGTTCCTGCGATCACCAAGAGATGGCACTGCTAGCTCCAAACTTTTTTTTCTCAAGTTGGTATAACTGTCCTGAGAACAAATGCAAAGTCATTCTGTCAATTCTTTCTTTGTTTACAAGCCATTTGAAGTTGACGTGTCATTGTTTTTTTTTTAATATGGAAAAAATTTAATATCGTGCAGTCATTAGATTCTTTGTTTTGAAGGGTTTAAAAGCAAAGGAAATTTATGAACAATTGTTAGAAGTGTATAAGGAGTCCTCACCTTCAAAACGCTCCGTTGAATTTTGGGCTGGTTTAAACGTGGCCGTATCAGCCTTGAAGACGATCCACGCGAAGGACGACCAAAAACTGCAACCACAGCAGAAATCATTGAGCAGGTACATAATATGGTTAGTGAAGATCCAAGTTTGACTAAGCGTGAAATTGCTAATGCCATAGGCATTTTAGACGAACGAGTACTCCATATTTTACGTGAAGAATTACGTATGAAAAAACTGTTTGGAAAGTAAGTGCCGCACACATTAACAATTTAACAAAAACTGGATTGAAAACAAATTTCTCAGCGTAATTTGAAGCGTTTTAAGCCGAATAAAACCGACTTCTTGCGTCATTTTATAACTATGGATGAGACTTGGATCTACCACCATGATCCTAAATTGAAACAAGAACGTTTACAGTAGACTGAAGCTGGTTGTTCAGCTCCAAAGCAGGTGAAGTCACAACGATCAGCAAAGAAGGTTATAGCATCAGTTTTTTGGGATGCAAAAGGAATTTTGTTGATTGATTATCTTCAGAAAGGTAAAACAATCAACTCTGAATATTGTTGCAGCCTTTTGGATCAGCTGGATGAAAAAATTCGTGAGAAAAGACCTGGTTTAAAGAAGAAAAAAGTAATTTTTCATCAAGACAATGCACCTGCTCACAAAAGTGTTTTGACGATGGCTAAATTCAAAGAATTAAAGTACGAGTGACTACTATCTCTTCAGAAATCTCAAACAATATCTTCGTGGAAAGCATTTTTCGTCGAATGAAGAGGCCATAGCAGCCGTAGACAGTTATTTTGCAGATCTTCCGGAGAACCATTATAAGGATGGGATGAAATTCTTGGAAGATCATTGGAACAAGTGTATTGAGCTTCTAGGAGATTATATTGAATAAAAAAATATATTTCGTAACAAAAACAGTATTCTTTCATTATTATCATTTCGAGCGCAGGAACTTTTCAACTAACCTGAAATATGGACCTACAGTCGAATCCAAATAGGTTCACGTGTGTTCATAGCACACGGTCGAACAAAATATTTCATGGAATTCTCGTGATGCCATGTGGCATCACTGACACGGAATGCATTTAATGGGGTAAAAAATGGTATCAAAAAGTTGATACATGTTTTGATATTATTTTAACATTTTTTGATATTATTTCAACATTTCTTCTAAAGGAAATGCATAATAGATTAGAAATGTCCTATGCACTGCGACCAAAAGAAGTTGATCTTTTGCACAGCCTAATTTTTGCCCTAGGTATTGAGGCTCCCAATGAAGCCAATCACCCTACTTGGCATAGATTTCTAAATTTCCAAGGAACTGCTTATTAATGTAATGAAAAAAGATTTCAAAGGACCATATACCATATTTTTATACTATTTTTGTTGTTAAGTACATGTTGTAGATATAACTCCAATGTTGTTGAATATTGCAATATTCAACTGTCATTTTTCTGTCAGTTAAAGCAATGACAAAATGGTTATATTTTCATTACTCTCCCTAGTTTTAATTAAAATAATTTAATTTCCCCAACAATCACTATTATCTTCAAACAATAAAGTATTGAATGAATATTAAAGGCTTCCATGTTGTGTGTCGAAATCAAAGGTTAGCATATCATTTACCATAGGAACACAAATTAATAATATTGTAGCTTATCTTTTAATTTTCAAAAAGGTTTATGAACTTTTGTGGACACAAAAAGATGCCAAACTGTCTGTTAATATTATTTACTTTGACACAAAATAGACAGATGAATTAAATTTGAATTATTGTTTAAATAATACGAATTACTACATAAATATTAAATATATAAAAAAAAATTCCCACATCACAAGTAGTCAAATATTTATATAAATATTTTAAAATAAATAATTTAAAGTTCTTTGCCGCCAAAAATAAATACTATACAGCGATAAAATCATAGTTAAATCAACTTATTATATCATATTGGAATTATACGACGCTGTTCTGAGTTTCGGCTTCACATAACAAAATTCTAAGGTGGATCATTTCGATTTTTTGTTTAGGAATGATTGAAAAGAGGAAGTGCCATTTGGCCTTCATGATCATTCAAAAATGAAAGATATAAATTTATGCCCGGCATGTTGTGCGCTCTTCAAAAACTATCTACCTGAAGAATTTAGTATTCTTCAGATATCGCTTTACTTTTCCAAAATCAACCCCCGGCAAGTAACCCAATGACGGTACAATGTTCCCATGCCAGTGCTTTACTCTACTCCTCGCGAAAGCTGGCAAAACAAAGGTAGGGCTCCAGAGTCTCATTGTCCTCCCCACTCTTTCCCAATTTTTAAAGGTGTGATCGTAGTGTAGAGTGGCCTGTGAGAATTCCCATCATGTTCGCCAAGTTCTCTCTTCCTCAGTCTTAAGATTCTCCTTGCCCTGCCCACATGCGGGTCACCCCACAGTACCTTCGTGATCCCAACAACATTAGATCTTTTTGTGCATGTTGGTGGTCTATTTTCCTAGCTCAGTTTTTATCTTCCGAAAAGGTCTAGGATTTTGAAAGTTAACAGACACGCCGTTGGATCCATCCATGGTCGACCGTCTCATTTCCCTCATTTTCCTCGCGAAAGCTGGCAAAACAAAGGAAGGGCTCCAGAGTCTCATTGTCCTCCCCACTTCTTCCCAATTTTTAAAGGTCTGATCGTAGTGTAGAGTGGCCTGTGAGAATTCCCATCATGTTCGCCAGTTCTCTCTTCCTCAGTCTTAAGATTTTTCTTGTCCTGCCCACATCCGGGTCACCTCACAGGACCTTCGTGATCCCACCAACATTAGATCTTTTTGTGCGTGGTGGTGGTCTATTTTCCTAGCTTAGTTTTCATCTTCCGAAAAGGTCTAGGATTTTGAAGGTTAACAGACACGCCGTTGGATCCATCCTTGGTCAGTCGTCTCATTTCCCTTATTTTCCTCGCGAAAGCTGGCAGAACAAAGGAAGGGCTCCAGAGTCTCATTGTCCTCCCCACTCCTTCCAAATTTAGCAAAGGATCCATCCATGGTCGGCCGTCTCATTTTCCTTCACTCCACAATGTTCGGGTACCCATATCAACCTCAAATGACCCCTGCATTTCGAAACCGTCTTTGATTTCAGAGACTCCACTGACAGAGTCGTAACCGCTGCCTGTCTATCAGTGAAGATGACTGTATCCCCAGAATAATCAGTCGCAGTTAAAAACTGCATACACTCTGTAATGGCCACAGCCTCCTCCTGAAAAACCGGGAGCCAGAAGCACATTTATATTTCCAGATCCCTTTAAAATAAACCTAAACCAGTTCTCCCGTGCAGTTTGCAGTTTGGAGCCATCAGTGTAGAAATAAATCCCATTGGTATCATTCAATTCTCCTTCATCCCCCCTACAACTCGCTGTCCGGAATAATAAAATCACAGTGCGCCAAAACACGTTATTTTGCCACCCTATCACATTCCTTATCTAAAATGTGGTAGCCTGGCAGGTTTTCCAGGACTCTTAAATGCTGGGCACTCCTGCCTTCAAGAGACCACTCTACGAGCACCATCAGTCTGTAAGTCGCAAAAGTGCAGCCTCATACTTAACATAAACATCTATCGGTCTGATGGAGATTATTATTATCTCCATTGTCCATGCAGATGTCGATCTAATAGCGCCACCACATAGCCGCTGAACCCCTAGAAGTTCCCCATATTACATTTCATTAGGATCGAAGATCACCACGCAATAGCGGCATATGTCATTATCGGTCAGACCATACTTGTTTAAGTCAATGGGTTTATCTTGGGTTTTAAGCCGCATTTAGAGCCCACTGATCTTGTACACATTATCCAGCAAGCTTTTGTATTTTAACTCTCGATATGATCTCTCCAGTAGAATTTCCACTATCCTTAATTCCAATGTTCAAACTCCATCAAACATGAGGGGTAATTGTAATCGGCCTGCTTTACCTATTGAACAGACAAACTTTAAATGTAATTCAGGATTTCCTTCTGAGCAGTATTGAAAATAAGCTGAATCGGTCAAGGAGTAAGAAAGTTATAAGTGAAAAAGGTACCTCTAAATTTTCCGCGCATATTGTTGTATTTTAAAATAATTTGATAGTAGCGTTTTTTAAATAAAATAATTTGTCGTAGTTTTTCCCAGAAAAATAATATATTTTATTCACCTAAAAAATTTTTTCACCACTAATCTTATTTTCCATCGCAAATTATTTTTCTCTTTCATAATGGTTGTACATTATTTGTAACAAAAATACTGTGAACGGTGGGGATGAAAACATTGATACTATATTACCTCTTGTGACTCAGTTGGGGTACTGTGGGAATTACAGGATTTTGCAATTTTAAGGATGAAAATTTGTGTTTAGATGTAGAGATTCGAAATGTTATACACTGATAAGATATTTGTGGAGTACTGATATTGATAGTAGTCCTGATATTGTATTCAAATCAAAATCTGAATATGTTTTCTAAAAAATTTGCTACAACTGCATTTAAAAACAACTGCAAATTAAACAACTACAAATGTAGTTAAAAAGCAATTACAAATGCAGTTAAATTTTCTTTATTTTAACTTTTGAATTTAGCATTTTTCTATTACATTGTCGACTTTAAATCATGTTTGGCATTGTGTAATAAAGCGGTTGTAGTTATTTTAACTGCACTTGCATATGCCTACAAAACTACTGCATTTTGATAACATTTAAAATATGTATAGTTGTTTGAACATTTTTAAATAATTCTTTATTTTTATTTTTTGCATTTTTATTGCTTTACAATTCTCGTTTCCTTTTTTGTTAAATAGTTATATAAGCACATTCTTCTAAATGTGATAAATATTAAAACTTAAAGCTGGCAAATTAATTGAAAAATGGTAAAATTTAAAACCGAAAATAAAAAAAGGAAATAAAATAAAAGAAAAATTTAACTGTATTTATAGTTGTTTTTAACTATATTTGTAGTGATTTTTAACAATATTTTTAGTCGTTTTTATTTAATTTTGTACTTGCTTTTAACTATATTTGTAGTTGTTTTTAACTATATTTATAGTTGTTTTTTAACTACATTTGTGGTTGTTTTTAACTATGTTTGTAGGCGTTTTTTTTAAATATGTAGTTATTTTTTAATATATTTGTAGTTGATTTTAACTATATTTGTAGTTTTTTTTAACCATATTTGTAGTTGTGGTTAAATTTTAAGGGCCGATGTTAATTTTGAATAAAACACAAATTATTTCGGAAATTATTGTCATTTCTTTTTATTATGATAATATGGTATGGTTCAATTATGTATGTATGAAATAAAATACCGGCCAAATGACCGCCGCGACCCCGGCGGCACACCTCCATCCGATGGGCCAAACTTTCGATGACGCTGAGGCATAATTGAGGTTCTAGCCGTTAATGTGCCGAATTATCTCATTCTTTAGCTCTTGAATTGTTGCTGGCTAATTGACGTACACCTTTTCTTTCAAATAACCCCAAAGAAAGAAGTCCAACGGTGTAAAATCACATGATTTTGGCGGCCAATTGATATCGCCACCACGTGAGGCAACGCGGCCATTGAATTTGTCGCGCAAAAGAGCCATTATTTCGTTGGCTGTGTGGCAAGTGGCACCATGCACAATCCTGTTGGAACCACATATCGTGCACATCCATATCCTCAATTTCTGGCTTCAAGAATTCCGTTATGATCTCGCGATAGCGAACACCGACGGCGTGTCGAGGTTGACGACTATTCTGCCACACTATCGCGAACAACAGCAATGTTTTCCGCAGAACGAACTTGGCGAGCATGCACAGGTGTTTTCGATTTGCAGAAATGTGTGCACGATTCTCCCGATTGTGGACACATTTGGTCGATTATGCTGACCAAAAAAAATCACAAAGCGCATTTTTATTTGAATGCCCATTTTCATAATAAGCCTGAATAACTTTAACGCGTTCCATTGTTCAAATTGAGTAAGTCAGAAATTGAGAAATGTGTGGTTCACATTTAACATCGGACCTTAAAATTTAACCACCCTTTATTTGATTTAAATGCAAATGTAGAGTACAGCTTTTTGGATTTTTGGAAGCATTAAAATTCAAGTTCATGTGTTTTTTTTTCAAATAATCGCAATATTACAGAAACTATCAATTCGGTATTCAGAAATTACTAAATGATAACATTTAAAACATTATCAAAGGTTTCTGAAATAAAATAGCATAACTACAAATTAAAGTGGCTTATTTGTTGTTATTAACATTTATAACATTCATTTGAATATTATGCCATTTATTTGGCTAAAACTCAAGTGAACAAACATTCTTTAAATGTTTCTTTAAAAACACATGCCAACATAGTATAACTATTTATCATTGTTTCAAAATTTGTTATATATCTCTCTATAATCCTTTTCATTTGAAGGAGTAATAAACTATGCAAAATCCTTTACTTATATTCTTTAGTTCTTGTAAAATATGCTGCCTTCTTTTAAGAACAATAGTGTTACTTGTATTAAGCCTTTTTCGTCTATTGTTTTGTTGCAAAATATAGTACAAAATCGTATTTGTATGGGCGTTTACTAAACATGTCTGAATTTGCGAAAAATTTTAACCTTGTGCATATTATAACATGAAATTGTATATCAGTAACGCGTTACTGCAAGATTTTTAAAGAAAAACACACTCAAAATAGTTTGTAGTTAAAATTAACTGAAAATATAATTTAAAATAACTGAAAAGTCACTTAAAAAATGGTTTAATATATTTTCATTTAAATCAAAGGAACTTTTCGTTAATTTTTAAATGTTAGTAAATTAACTTATTGATACCTGGAATTAATAATGGGCGTTTTTTTGTTTCCAAATTTAAGGATTTATTGTGCAAAAAAAAAAGTATTGTCCATTTTTCCCATCTTTCTGGCAATTTTCGGATACCGACTCGGAAGAACGACTCGACATAGTTTTTTACCCTCCACCATATATAGTGAGGGTATATATCTGTTTGTTATTCCGTTTGTAACATATCGAAATATAGGTCTAAGTTCCCATAAAGTATATATATTCTATATTCGTGATCCTTATGCATTTTTAAGTCGATTTAGCGATGTCCGTCTGTCTGTTGAAATGGCGATAACGGCGCGGAAACGCAAGGGCGGACATCCTCCCGAGCAGTTTGCTGTTAAAAAATGAGCAACAGCGGTTCAGCGGTTAAAGAGTAATGAGTGAAAATGTAAAGGTAGCTCTAAATGTTCCATACAAATTGGTGTATTTTAGTACAAGAAGCGACTGGAGAGTAAAATATTTTATTTAATTCTAAGCGACTGGTGAATTAAATAATATTTTATATTCACCTCAAATATTTTTCACCTCAAACAATTTTTTCACCACTTAATTTTTTTTATCACAAACAATTTTTTTCACCTCAAAACATTTTTTCCACCTCGAAATTTTTTTCCACCACAAAGTTCTGAAAAAAAAAATGTGGAAATACATCCAAAAAAGTTTTTCACCACAAGTCTTTTTTTTAGAATATTGGTGTAGGGTATTCAA
This sequence comes from Eustalomyia histrio, assembly GCA_949748255.1. Taxonomy (NCBI): domain Eukaryota; kingdom Metazoa; phylum Arthropoda; class Insecta; order Diptera; family Anthomyiidae; genus Eustalomyia; species Eustalomyia histrio. Next base: position 144,726,917 of record OX456525.1, read on the forward strand.
AAATTCGGCACAGCCGAATTTAAGCCTTTATTTATTTGATATCCGAAAAAATTATGATTTTTCATTTCTTTTAACTGTTAAATCCGTGGAAAAAATAACATGTAAAATGTAATGATTTTTCTTTTATATCGGCTTTTCTTTAACTGACAACAAATTAACTACAAACTCCGTAAGAATAAATAATATTTCTTTTAATTAATTCTTTTAAATGTCATAAATAGAGAAGAAAAATTTTAAATATGTAAAAAAAAATTATATGTATTTCCTTTATTTTAACAAACAACTAATTAACTACAAATTACGTAAAAAGTAATGATATTTCTTTTATATCGGTTTTGCTATAACTGTCAACAAGTTGACTACAAACTTCGTAAGAAAAAAATAATATTTCTTTTATTTCATTCTTTTAAATGTCATTAACAGAGAAGAAAAATTTTCTTGTTTCGCTGTTTTTGCTTTCAGCTTTACAGTGGCTTTTTCTTAAGGTTTTGAAGCTTTTTTTCATATATTATTTTGCTTCAGACAATAAAAAATATTTTTTCTGTTGGTTTTGTTCTTTTTTTAAAAAAATAGTTGTTTTCCCCAACTTTTTACTTTTGCTTGTTTACAAAAATATTTGTTATGCCAGCTTTGTTTTTTTAAGAGTGTTTTTCCTCAACTTTTTTACTTTTGCTTGTTTTTTTTTTGATTTTTTTTAAATATCTTTTAGCGGTCATAAATATTAACTACAAAGTCTGTAAGAATAAACGACTTTTCAGTTATATTAAACAAAAAATAAACTTTAAAATAAACATATTTACATTTAAAATAAACATGTTTACTGTAAAAAAAATCCGTATTTATATGTAATTTATTTTTTAAAGAAATGTCAAAAAAAATTTTTTTTAAAAATAAAATTATTTGTATTTTAAAGAAATGCAGTGAAAAGTGTTACTGTAAAAATGTGTTGAGTGTATTTTGGAAGAAAGAAAGGAGTAATATTTTCTACATAAATAGAAGGGATTTGAAAATAAATTGCCTTCAAAGTTACTTATGCATAAATTACGTCTATTATTGCAACAATTTTAAACTGTAAAAATATAATTTGTCTTTTGTTTTTCTGTAAGGGCATAGTCGTCGACAATTCACAATAATATTTTTGATTTTAGAACATAATCTTTTATTTTAAAATGAGCAAAACCTATGTAGTTTTTAACTCTTGCTAGTTTTTACTATAACTGAAAAATAAGCAATAACTAGTAGTTTTCCACAAAAACTAAATAGTTTTTGGTCTGTCTAAATGTAGTAGAAGGAAATTGTATAAATTTTAACTAAGCCATATAAATATCGAAATATACATACAAAAAAGACCTATGCTAACGGCTCTGAATGATTTGGGCTGTTAAGCGATAAAAAATTACACTTCACTCATTTGAAGAAGTACTCAAATTACCAACACTTTATAATCATTTAACTTGGCGGCACTTTTTTTAAAACGTGATTGTAGATTTTTCGTGGTAGTAAATAAATTTATTTTATTAAAAGTGAATTTTCTTTTAAAAACAAGTAAAATCATAATAAAAAAAAAAAAACCGAAATAAATAAAAATTTAATTTTAATACAGTGGTTTTTTAATTGAATAATATAGATTTTTTTTTGGGAAATGTTGCTGCATTTTAATTTTAATTAATGCAATTTTCCAGTTTTGCAAGTGTGAGAATTACTGACGTGAATATTCTTAATGATAAAACCTTTCACATTGGTATATTTTCTTACGATTTTCTTGGAGTTCATTAATTACCATTAATTTTGACGTACAGCCTTTACATGTCCATAGATTCCAGGGTAAATTTTTATGACCCTGCCTAATCGCCACGATCTCGAAGGTAATTGCTCGTGTTTAACTACGACCAAGTCATTTATCTGAAGATCGCGATTCGTTAAGTACACAGAGAAAACGGATTCATTGTAACAACCGAATTTTTTGCCAACAGAATGGTTTGGTTGGAGCCACCGATATATTTGTTTGTCGGTTAATGCAACCGAATTTCGATTACAACCAAATATTTTAATTGTATCAGGAAAACATTCGGTTGGGACAACTAAATAATTCGGTTGCTGCAACCAAAAAATATTCAGTTGGCAAGAAATTCGGTTGTTACGATGAATCTGTTTTCGCTGTGTACTCTTTTTTCCATCGACGGCAGAAGAGTTAAGCAAGACCTTACATTTTCCGAAATCGATTAACTAGTATATTGAAAGGTGGGTCGTGTGTCGCAGGCTCAGAAGGAGCTAGAATTGGAGAACCAACCAAAAAATTACCAGCAGTCAGGGCTACTGGTTTCTGAGGATTTTCTGTCATAGGACAAAGAGGATGCGAATTTAAGCAAGCTTCAATTCGGGAAATAATCGTAGAGAACTCTTTAAATGTATATTTGAAAGCATATGCCTTTTTCTTAAAATGGAGCTTTACACCGTTTTCCCATATGAGGCGTCTCAGTTGGAATAAAACGCCATGACCAACGCTGTACGTTGTACGCCGAACAGAACGTCGATTGACTTTCTCTTATAAAAGGCTTAAAATCTCTTTTACTATTATGCGCGAAGCGCCAACAAAATTTGTTCCGTTTTCAGAAAATATGGTATTTGAACAACCTCTTTTTGAAATAAATCTGTGAAAAGCTGCTAAAACGGTAGCCGTAGACAAGTCAGAAGTTGCCTCAAAATGAATCCGTTTCGTAAAAAAACAACAAAAAAAAAAACAATCGTGGCCTTTAGTTATCTTACAAGCCCTGCCAGTAAAACTCTTGATATCAAAGGGGCCTGCGAAGTCAACATCAGTAGTAGTGAAAGGCCTGTAGATAAAGCTTTGATCAGGAGGAACACAAGATCTTTTCCGGTCAATAATGCAACGTTTGCAAGGACTTATGACTTTACGAATTGTAGACTTTAATCGTGGGATCCAATATTTAGTGCGAAGTATTCGCAACATTAACTGATTTCCACCGTGAATTGAAATAAAATGAGTATGTTCCGTTAAAAGTAGTGTAAATCTCTTGGAATAAGGCAAAATTATAGGATGCCATTCTGTGTATCATAGATACGGCGATTTCACTAAACGACCATTAATTCTAATGACGCCAGCCTAATCAAGAAAAGGATTTAATGGTACACAGAAAAAATTATTGCCAAGAAAATTTCAATTAATTTTTTTTTTGATGATGAACAAATCATTTTCAATTAAAAGTTTAATCATATTAATTATATTTTTAATTGATAATGAACTATGTACAACATATAAAAGTCATATAAGTTTATATATTATCTTTTATTCCTGTTATTTGAATTGCAAAATTTTATCTCAAATCTTTAAACAAAAAAAAAATGTATATTCAAAATATGTCTATATTATAATATGGTATGGTTCAATTATATATGGAACAAAATATCGGCCAAATGGCCGCCGCGATCTTGGTGGTACACCTCTATCCGATGGTCCAAATTTTCGATGACGCTGAGGCATAATTGAGGTTCTATGCCGAATTATCTCATCCTTTAGCTCTTGAATTGTTGCTAGCTTATCGACGTACACCTTTTCTTTCAAATAACCCCAAAGAAAGAAGTCTAACGGTGTCAAATCACATAATCTTGGCGGCCAATAGACATCGCAACCACGTGAGATAACAAGGTCATTAAATTTGTCGCGCAAACGAGCCATTGTTTCGTTAGCTGTGTGGCAAGTGGCACCGTCCTGTTGAAACCACATACATATCATGCACATCCATATCTTCCAATTCGGGCCATAAAAAGTTCGTTATCATCTCACGATAGCGAACACCATTTACGGTAAATGCTTGGCCGACCTCATGACACACTATCGCGAACAACAGCAATGTTTTCCGCAGAACGAACTGGGCGAGCATGCTGAGGTGTTTTCACAGACCTGGTTTGCTGAAATTTTCCCACAATTATCCCGATTGTGGACACATTTGGTCGATTATGCTGACCAGAAAAAATCACGAAGTGCACGAAATGCATTTTGATTTGAACGCCCATTTTCATAATAAGCCTGAATAACTTTAACGCGTTGCTCGATTGTGTGTCTTTCCATGGTTCTGAAATTGAGAAATGTCAAATGAAATGAAGAAAAAACTTGACGTTTAGGTGTGGTTCACATTCAGCATCGGCCCTTAAAATTTAACCACCCTTTACAAAACACAACACACACAGATGTATATATTTTTATTTTATATGTGTGTATGTATATTTGAATAATTTCTTGTAATTTTTATTAAAATAATTTTGTATATAAACAAACTATTTTGGTAAAAAACAAAAAGGAATTGTTTGAATTTAAATTTTTAGAATCAGGAAATATACAATTTTAGATTAAAAAAAAGCAAATTTCAATTAACATTCTAAGACTAAGAAAAAAAATAGATTAAAATCATTGCTTGCTCTTTTTTTTTGTCCTTGAAATTTATCTGCTTTTCATAAATGGCACAAAGCTAAGAATTGTTTTCATCAAATGACCCTAATTATAATATTGTCAAATAAAAACCGCACTAATTGAACAATCTATTGTCTGTTTCAAAAACTCAATCTTGCATTTGTTTGCAAATATAATGAAATAATCTACACTGGACAATCTTTGTGGTTCAATAAATTGGTTTAAATTTCCGGTTTTGCATTTTATTTATTTGCTTTTATATATACTTGATATTTTTTTTTTTTATTCCTAATTACAGCATTCAAATGCAGATTTAAGATAGACAACACATTAAAAAAAAAAACACTATTTTGGATTTAAACAAAAAAGTGTAGTGAAAAGCAAATATAGGATAACGATAGGATAACAATTAACAAAGAATGTTCCTTAGGTTTTTAGAATGTTTTTAGGTTTCATTGGTCTACAAGTATATAAAGTTGTTAGCAAAAAATATTAAGAAAAGTACTATTTCTTTTGTTTTAAAGTAACATATTTCCTTAAAAAAAAAAAAAATCCTTTTCAACTTCATTTACTGAACCACATCATTGTTTTAGGTTAATCATTGTAAATACCACTTTTTTTCTCTTCTACTTTTTATGGTTAATACTACTTCCGAATGATTGTTTAGAAAATGTAATTTACATATTAAAATAAATTTTGTTGTACCATTTTTTTTATGAATGAATATTTTGTTTTACCTTTTTTTTCGGAAGTAGTTCCTTTATCTTTTTTTGTATTCGCATAAAATGAACATACTTAACAGCAAGTGGCTTTTGCATATACAAAGTTTTTTTCCAAATGTTTGTCTTTTGCTACAAATGCATTGTTTTAGGAAATGATTAATTTTTTTTTGTAAAAAAAGGATATGTTAATTTTTTTAAGATTTAAATCATATTATTTGTGTTATATTAAAATTTTGTAATCTTATAGTAAATACTTCCTTACATTGAATCATTTTTGTCATGTAATCTCTGAAAGAATATTGAAATCTTTAATGATATAATTAAGATATGTTAACACGTGTGTAAAATACAATTTCCCCGGCCATTGCAAGCTGAGTGCTTTTTATTTAAGGAGTGAGATCATACAAATGATAACACACATAAAGTCTCATGAGTCTCCAGTTTACTTAAATAGCTTTGGGTAGATTTTACAGCCTCATCTTTAACTAGAGGAGCATTCAAATCTGAGTGTATATTTGAATTTCTTACATACCAGAGAGCGCCTGTTATTAATCGTAAAATGTTGTTCTGCTTTCTTTGAATTCTCTGAACATTAGAATGGGTTGCCGTTGCCCCGAGTTGAATTCCATAACACCATATGGGTTTTATTATCGAGTTGCACAGCAATTGTTTACAATCGAGGCTGAGTCTGGAGTTTCTTTCGATTAACCAATTGATTTCAATGATTTTTAATTTCATCTGAGTTAATTTTTCATCTATATGATTCTTCCATGTGAGTCGACGATCACACGTAAAGTTGAATAAAAAGCAAAACACTGAATTTTAAGACTTCAAAAAAAATTAAATGAAATTTAATACAAAATCAAACAAAAAAAAAACCGCATGGAATTCTAACCACTACGAACAAAGTTATCCACTTTTTGCTGAAACCCTCCCATTAAGGCTTTTATGGTAGTTTCTGTCACCTTTTTAGAGCGACCACTTGATCTACGTTTGAAATTTTGCATGTTCTGAGAGACCATTTTTGTGCCCTTTAATTCTCTTTTAACAAGAGCCCAATATCTCTCCACTGGCCTGAGCTCCGAGCAGTTTGGTGGATTTGCCTCTCTTGGTACAAAAACCACATTATTATTATTATTATACCACTACAGCGCTTCAAAGCAAAACTTTGGTAACGGGTGCGATATTCTCATGCGTTACCTTGTAATAATAGCTCATTACCTTTTTCATTATTTGCAAGCATAAAGTAATAAATTACTCATTATTGATTACGTAATATATGATTTATAAATGTAAAGTAATAATTGAAATATTTTTGAAAATCTATTTTTCGATACAATAATTTGTGTTTAATTGTAAGCAAAAGGGTAATGTATGTTTGTTTTGATAACACTAGCGAAAAAAAGGAGCGCAACAATTCATTTAAGTTTAAAGCAATCAAATACTAGATGCGTCGATAGCTTAGTGGGTAGAGTTTTTGACTGGCAACCAGAGTTCCCTGGATAGATTCCCATCATGACCACATTATTTTTAATTACAAATATTTTAAATAAAATATTTGTAATAATTTTTTTTAATAAAAATTCCTCTTTTTTAAAAAATCTATTTTTAGACACATTACTTTTTCCATTCTCGTAACCATATAAGCAACCACTTACATTATCACCTCTAAGGTAATGGGTATATACATTACTTTGAGGCTCATCGCCTATGGCTATACATTACTTTACCCATTATTTGGTAATGTGTGGTTTTGCTGGGTTTCTTGCTATAGTGACAAGATGCCAAATCGGGCCAAAAGTAAGTGGATACATTGTGCTGACCCAAAAATAAAAGAAGTCTCTTCTGCAAACACTCCTTGATTTAAATTTCGCTGTTTATAGAACCAGATGTCATTAATGACTGGCTTCTTTGTCCGCAGCTACATATGGCTTGCCATTCAGGAATTTTTTAGGGAATTTCGTTTGCTTTTTCGATCTAAATTTCTCCGCAACATTTCCTCGAACATCGGAAACACAAAATTCTTGACCAGGGAGTTGCGAAAAATCAGCCAAGACATAAGATTTGTCGTCCATTACACAACAGTTGTATTTTTGTATAACATTTGATTTCAAATTTCGAGCTCTGGTTTTGGCCTCCAAATTTTTAAAAGCGTTTCTATCGCGAACTTTTTGAACTTTGTAGAACTTTAGTCTTAAATGTTAATGTGAAGAATAAATGCAGGCTATTACGTCAGTAATACTGAAGCTGAGATTTTTTTATATTTATTTTCGTCAAAAAATATAAAGATGTACTTCTCATTTAGTTAACAAGGTACTAGTTATTTGGAAAAAATATTATCCATTGGCACACTATCGTAAATACAAGAAAATAAATGAAATGAAGCGAGCCTGGATTTTTAGTTATTTTCGATTTTAATATATATTTTTTCGATTTTTATTTCTATTTCAGCGGAAAAATAAAAATTTCAATTCAAATTTAAAATGCATTTTAATGCCCAACATTAATGCTTTGCGATAGTGTTTTCAGAAATTAAGAAAAATTATCTGAACTATCACGATCGTTAGATGAAATTTTATCTATAAAATTCTCAATTAAAAATTTTGTTAAATAACAAACTCATTATCAATTAATTTTTTAATTGATTCAATTAAAAAAAAATTATCAGAGATGACTAATTACATTTTAAAGTTTAATATTGATCATATTTTTAATTGCATAATTGATTAAAAAAATTATCAATAGGTTTTTTTTTTTTAATTTTATATCTATATAACACGTGACCGGTTCATTGTGATAGGGACCGGGTTTTTTATATGAAAAGGACCGGTCACTTTGACATGGACTTGTCCTTGGAGGGGGACAATTGCCCTCTGTGACACGTCACAGGACTGGTCTAAAGGAACATGTCATGAGTTTTAATCTGGTCACGTGGAAGGTTATTTAGGAACCGGTCTTTTTTAACCTATCTCGTGATATGTAATTTCGGAACCGATCAAGTTTTCACCTATCACGGGACAGGTCCCAATTCCCAACTGACCCATTTTTTTCCGCAGGGTACGACTACCTCCACTAACCTGACTTTTCTTTATTTTTTTTAAACAAATAAAATTTGAACATATGAAAGCTGTTTTCGTTTATGGACTTTGCTGGAACGCGAAATAGAGCAATCATAATGTTTGCCTTGCTCTACCTTTACGTATGCCCGTAATTTCAAGCAATACCAGTGCTTAAATATCTATTGGTTTTTGTCTGTCTACACGGTAGATATCTAAGCACTGTAAGGTATCTATTGCTTGAAATTACGGGCATTACAAATATATAATTCATTTGTTAGCCTTTTTTGTTTTTATCAAATTAAAAATACAAAAATTTCAAATATTTTTATGACAAATAAATTTTGTTTACATTTAAAAGAGTAAAGCTACGAATTTCTAAGACTTGGCAGCATTTTTATACATTCTTAATTTTAAGCAGCAAGTCTTAAAAATTTGTAAGGAATATTTAAATAAAATTCGAGAGTGTTCTCCCCTTTTTAAAATATCTAAAGTGTGATCTTTAATGAATAATGATAATTGTTTTTTCGAAATTTACGAATATATTTTTTTATTTGTTTATGGTTACAAATATATTATTCAAAGTATTGGCCACAATTATTTCCCATTTTTCTGGCAATTTTCGGATACCAGCTTGGTCGATGTGAAGACGTGTTCTTCGTCTTCACATCGACCCATTTTTTTCTATTCTTCATATGAAGTGAACTTCTGCTGAGACAGGTCATGTGTCATCAACCGGAGCAAGTAGTAGTCGGTAGGAGCGATACGGCCGGTGGGTAGGACTTTCCATTTTAGCATTTCCAAGTAGGTCTTGACCGATATTACAACATGTGGCCGAGCGTTGTCATGCTGCAAAATCACTTTGTTGCGTATCCTTCTTCGTATTCCGGACGTTTTTGCATCAGTGCGCGGCTCAAACGCATGAGTTGAGTCCGATATCATTCCCCCGTGATCGTTTAATTCGGTACATTCGGCTCATAGTAGATCACGCCGCGCTGTTCCCACCAAATAGGGAGCATAAGATTCTTGTCATGAATATTCGGCTTTGCGAAGAATGCTGATGGCTGTCCGGCAAGGTTCATGACTTTTTGCGCTTGGGGTTGCCGTAATGGATCCACTTTTCATCGGCAGTCACAATGCGATGCAAAATACCCTTGCTTTTTTGGCGTTCGCAAAGCTGGTAACAAGCCAAAAATCGCCTTTTGACGTCGCGCGGCTTCAACTCGTATATCAACCAGCTTTTGAATCAATCCCATGGCTTTTAGGCGTTTGCTGACTGTCGACTTATCTACTCCCAATGATTCTCCCAACTCCTGAAGCGTTTGGCAATCGTCCACATAAAGCAATGATTCCAATTCTTCGTCTTCAAACTTTTTGTGTTGACCCGGCCATTCCTTGTTTTCGAGCTAAAAATTACCTCCGACATGATTGTTCAGATAGAGCATACTCGCCGTAAACTTCCACTAAGATTCGATGACCCTCTGCCTAAAGTAATTTTTTTTTGTTGATTTACATGTTAATTTGATTAATAAGTCTGTTATAAAAATAAACAAAATGTCTATGTTTGTCTGGAAATTCCACATGTTGGCCGTAAGCTTTCACTAAGTTTCGATAGACCTCGGCTGCATTTTTCTTAATATTAAAATAAAGAAGAAGAGAGTTCCCCCGCAAAAACACTTTCAACCAAATGACACAAGCTGCCAAAGACGCTCATGCACAATAGGTTTTAGACGCAAGACATTGGTTCATATGCTAGTGACAGTCTCTTGAGTGAAACACTCATTATGAATTCAAGGTCCCAATATTTGAATTTAATTAAGATCGTAAAGTTAGTTATTTTAAAGGGCAATACCTTTGCTGTCTTTACAGGTTGGTTGAAAAGTTCCTGCGCTCGAAATGAAAGAATACTGTTTTTGTTACGAAATATATTTTTTTATTCAATATAATCTCCTAGAAGCTCAATACACTTGTTCCAATGATCTTCCAATAATTTTATTCCATCCTTATAATGGTTTTCCGGAAGCTTTCAACGAAGGAATTGTTTGAGATTTCTGAAGACATAGTAGTCACTGGGAGCCAAATCTGGTGAATACGGTGGATGTTCAAGCAATTCGTACTTTAATTCTTTGAATTTAGCCATCGTCAAAACACTTTTGTGAGCAGGTGCATTGTCTTGATGAAAAATGATTTTTTTCTTCTTTAAACCAGGTCTTTTCTCACGAATTTTTTCATCCAGCTGATCCAAAAGGCTGCAATAATATTCAGAGTTGATTGTTTTACCTTTCTAAAGATAATCAATCAACAAAATTCCTTTTGCATCCCAAAAAACTGATGCCATAACCTTCTTTGCTGATCGTTCTCACTTCACCTGCTTTGGAGCTGAACAACCAGCTTCAGTCCACTGTAAACGTTCTTGTTTCAATTTAGGATCATGGTGGTAGATCCAAAGCTCATCCATAGTTATAAAACGACGCAAGAAGTCGGTTTTATTCGGCTTAAAATGCTCCAAATAACGCTGAGAAATTTGTTTTCGATCAAGTTTTTGTTGAATTGTTAATGTGTGCGGCACTAACTTTCCAAACAGTTTTTTCATACGTAATTCTTCATGTAAAATATGTAGTACTCGTTCGTCTGAGATGCCAATGGCATTAGCAATTTCACGCTTAGTCAAACTTGGATCTTCACTAACCATATTATGTACCTGCTCAATGATTTCTGCTGTGGTTGCAGTTTTTGGTCGTCCTTCGCGTGGATCGTCTTTAAGGCTGGTACCACCACGTTTAAATTCACCAGCTCAAAATCCAACGGTGCGGTGAGGACTCCTTATACACTTCTAACAATTGTTCATAAATTTCCTTTGCTTTTAAACCCTTCAAAACAAAGAATCTAATGACTGCACGATATTCAATTTTTTTCATATTAAAAAAATCAATGACACGTCAACTTCAAATGGGTTGTAAACAAAGAAAGAATAGATAGAATGACTTGCAACTTTGCATGTGTTCTCAGGACAGTTATACCAATTTGAGAAAAAAAAGTTTGGAGCTAGCAGTGCCATCTCTTGGTGAGCGCAGGAACTTTTCAACCAACCTGTATTTTACCAATTTTAGAAAAATTTTTTGACTGCAAAAGTTTTATTTTTTCATAGCTTTTCTTATAGTTTTAGGCCTTTAAATATGAAGCGAAATTTTTCACTGTCGTGAACAGAATACTGGGCTTAGCGTAATACCTTCGAAAATTTCAGTCCATGTTAATTTTTTTAAATCACTTCCTTTTAGAAGGACTTACATACGAATAAACAATAAGTTAAGTGTCTTGATTATCAATATTATCTACAAAAATTCTATAATTCCACTTTTTAAACAAAAAATATGATCCTATTATAGTAACTTTCAGAGAATAACACTTCCTTAAACAATTCCTAAGAGTTATAGTTACTAACACCCACAAAACAGTTATTCTTTTTTTGTGTTAAAAGAATTCATAAAAATCAAAAAAGGACTAAATGTCACTTAAGAACGAATGCAAGAAGACCACACTAAAACAAAAACGTTTCAAAAAAGGCTTAAATGATAAAAACAACTCAAAGATTTGTGTGATTAACATATTTTGCAGTAACATATGACAATAACTACTCCTGCATAAATTGAAAGGTGTAAAGAAAGGATTCATCATGGAGTTCATATTACGGACATTAATCCGACTAAACCGTTATTGTGCTAGGGAGAAAAAAAATTAACAAATATTTTATAAGTTAAAATTTTTCCAAAAATTGCAAAAAATAAAGTGTGAAAAAGATTAGGATTTTTATAAAAGAACTTCCGTAAAATGCGGAAAAGAGTTTCGATATTATCATAGACAATGCCCACAAAAAAAAAAAAAAAATATGTAAACAATTGAAGGCATTTTTTGGGAAACACCTTTATAACAATATGTCACATAACGGCACCCACAAAAAGTGGTGAAATATTGAACAGATTAACAGCACAACATACAAAAAAAAAAAGAACAACGGTATTTAGACCATACAAGGTGGGAAAAGAGTTGGGTTACCAACAAATGATAGTAAAAAAGAATGGAATTACAGTAAATTTAAAATTATCTGAATAACTGTGAAGTATGTGGGAGAAAAATTTGACATTTCAAACAATTGGCAATTCAAAAAAAAAAAAAAAAAAACGCAAATGTTTAAATAAAAAAGGTTTAGAAACAACAATAGACAATAAGAGTATTCCTTTACTCACTCACTTCTGTGACATTCAATTTTTTTTTTTCGATAAATTTTAATGAAGTGTGGATTTATTTAATCGTTTAAAATGACAATTAATGATGTATTCATTATCAATGTAACAATTAAAACGGGTTTATATGATTTTCACATTTGACAGCTAATCAAAGAGAACATGATAACGGATTTTTTTTTATATAAAATTAAAAATTCCTATAAATTCTCACCATATTCATAACATGAAAAAAATAACATTGACAGGTCCATTATAATGGATGATCCATGCAAAATGACATACTGTCATATTTCAATAAACCTTTATATCGTTATTCTATATTAGCTATTGTTTATAGAATTTTATGGGCGTGTTTTTTTTTAATACACAAAAATTCCCTCATTTCTCTTTATTTCTCTTTTTCTTTGTATGAGAGTAAATAAAGAGAAAAACGTGAATGTTTTCTTTGGGCGTAAGGAAGTAGCAATTTTTGTCTTAAGATCCTTTAAATTGTCATTGTTGTTTCTCTTTTGTGTGGAGCGTATACTTCTTGATTTTTTTTTTAAATGTGATTTGATGTATGTAATTTTAAATATTATATCCTGTATTTGTGTGGTATTATGTAGGAGTTTTGATTTTAAAATACTCCTTGGAGATTTGGTAACAAATTCGTTATGGATTTTATTTTTTGTATATTAAAATATATTTTATATGAATTTAATTTTTAAATTTTAGTTTTTAGAGGAATTAGCTAAAATTTGAAAAAAATTTTAATTAAAGAAACTGAACTAGATTTTGAAGAAATTTTATAAGGGGTTTCTAAGGGTGGTTTAATTTTAAGGGCCGATGTTGACTTTGAATAAAACACAATTATTGTCATTTCTTTTTATTATGATAATATGGTTTGGTTCAAATGGTTTGGCCAAATAGCTGCCTCAACCTCGGCGTCACACCTCCATCCTCCATGGTCCAAATTTTCGATGACGCTGAGACATATTTGAGGTTCTATGCCGTTAATGTGCCGAATTATCTCATCCTTTAGCTCTTGAATTGTTGCTGGCTTATCAACGTACACCTTTTCTTTCAAATAACCCCAAAGAAAGAAGTCCAACGGTGTCGAATCACATGATCTTGGCGGCCAATTGACATCGCCACCATGTGAGATAACACGGCCATTGAATTTGTCGCGCAAAAGAGCCATTGTTTCGTTAGTTGTGAGGCAAGTGGCACCGTCCTGTTGGAATCACATATCGTGCACATCCATATCTTCCAATTCCTGGCCACAATAAGTTCGTTATCATCTCGCTATAGCGAACACCATTTACAGTAACTGCCTGACCAGCATCATTTTGAAAAACTACGGCCCGATGATAGCGCCAGACCATAAACCGCACCAAACAGTCACTTTTTGTGGGTGCATTAATTTTTCGACAATCACTCTTGGATTTTCATTCGCCCAAATGCGGCAATTCTGCTTATTGACGAATCCACTGAGGTGAAAATGTGCCTCATCACTGAAGATGATTTTCTTCGAAAATTGATCAACCACTGTTGCCATTTCATGTCACTATTCTGACAATTGACGACGTTTGGAATGGTCAAGACGCTTTAGTTCTTGAGTCAATTGGAGCTTATAAGCGTGTAAATGCAAGTATTAATGCATAATGTTCATCAACGACGAGCGTGAGAGGTGCAATTGTTGGGCACGACGACGAGTTGAGGTGGACGGCTCCTCAGCCACACTATCGCGAACAGCAGCAATGTTTTCTGCCGTACGAGCTGTACGAGCATCCACTGGTGTTTTCACATCATCTCCTACAGACTCGGCTTACTCAAATTTTTGCACGATTTTTCCGATTGTACGCACATTTGGACGATTAAATTGACCGAAAAAATCACAAAGTGCACGATATGCATTTTGATTTGAACGCCCATTTTCATAATAAGCCTGAATAACTTTAACGCGTTGCTCGATTGTGTATCTTTAAATGGTTCAAATAGAGTTATTCTGAAATTGAGAAATGTCAAATGAAATGAAATGTGGTTCACATTCAACATCGGCTGTTCGTCGCGAGTTGAATGAATGACTGTATGTTTTTTTGTTTTCTATCTACAAGTATCTTTTTTTAAAATACTATAAAATGAACGAAACTTTAATTAGAAATAATAAATATTCCCATAATTTATGAAACACGATTTCATACATGTGGCTGCCGCCTATGGTTCGCTGTACCTCGTCCTGTCAGTCCAAATTTGCAAGACTTTGTTGACAGTTTCTGGTTCCATCTCACTATTAGCTCGGGTGTGGATCATTTCTGTATAATTCGCCTAGCATCGGTGTTTAACGGCATTCCACAAGAAAAATTCTATAGGGGTCAAATTCCAGCTCCGAAGTGGCCAATTGACATCGCCATGAGGGCTGATAACACGATTACCGAAATTAGTGCGCGCAAAACATCGATTGTTTAATGAGTTGTGAGACCTGTTGTGCCATCCTGCTGAAACCAAATATTATCCAAGTCTGTATCTTCCATTTAAGCCCATAAAAAGTTCGTAATCATGGCACTGTAGGGCTCGCCGTTGACTGAAATGGTGTTTTCAGCAGCATTTTCGAAGAAAATGGCCAAATGATATCACTCCAAATACAAACTCTTACTCTCTGTGGATGCATTGGCTTCTCGACAATGACCTACTGGTTTTCCGATCCCCAGATGAGTAATAGCCACCGAGATGAAAATGCGTCTCCTCGATATGCGATTGGAGCTTCTGTAAGGCCAAACTGAGAAGTTGTAATGAAGTGGATGATCGTTTTCCTTCAATTGCTGAGTCAGTTGGACCTTGTAACCGAATAACTCGAGATCTTTGTGCAAAATTTTTATCATGCCGGTGCGTAAAATACCAAGTTGTTGAGATCAATGGCGAGTCGATGTTCTTAGATTGAGTTGCACACTTGCGGCCACAGCAGCCACATTCTAATCGGTACCCACTGTACAATGACGGGGACCATGAGTATTGTGCACTAGTAAGCCAGTCTCATGAACTATTTGCACAAACTTGTGTACAACACAAGTTTGTGCAAAACCATGGTTGGTAAGCAATACCTTTTCATTATAATGGTAGTTGTCTATCAAGCTCTGATCAATACCGATACGAAAATTCTAAAACTGCGGTAGCAATAGTGACATGTGTCTTCAAATATCACGGGGTTTATTTCATAACATTACCTGTTAAATTTTGTTATATTTGCAAAATACTGTTATAAGCCGGTGTTTCGGTAGTTTAGCGTTATTATAACGGTAGTTTAAGATATTTTAAAATTGAACCGGTAAATCGGAGCAATAAACCCTTTAATGGAATGGCCATTTTAAAATTTCCATGTCGGTGTTAAAGTAGCTGTGGTAGCTAACTATCGTTATTATGAAAAGGTATTGAATGCCAACCATACCCAAAACTATTTTTTAACAAACACACAGTTTGGGCCACACAACATTCACTTTGGAAATTTGTTTGCAATATTTCCCAAAGTTGTTCAAGCGAAAAGCGACTCATTTTGTTCCGCGATTATAAGATGCTGACTAATAGTCAAAATAATATATGTGACCTTCTCCGAGAAAAGGGACCTCGTGTGTCAAAAAACGGGTTTGGACTTAAGAACGTACAAAACGTACTTGGGAAAATCGATAAAAATGAGAAAAACATAAAAATTTTACTTTTTTTGGTTTTAAATTGCTTTTTTTTCGTCAGTCTTCGAATTTTTTTTGGAGTTTGGACTTTTTTTCGGTGTTTCGTGATCTGGTATTTGGATTTTCTTCCGTTTGACAATTTTAGTTTTTTCTTTTTTCAGCGCTTTGATTTCAGATATCTTTTTCTCGTGATCCGGTGCTTCGATTTTTTTTCTTGCTGGCAGGTTCAGATATATTTTTCGATTTTTTTTCACTTTGGTTTCACTCGGTTTAGGAGCTACAAAATCCCGTTTCTGTGAATCAGTACATAAGACCCTGACATTCATTCATTCTTCGTATTAGTATACGCACATCAACCCTTTGCTGAGAGCGAACAGATAGCTGAGAACGAACAGAGCAGCAACAATAGCACACTAAAAACGAAAAAAATACGTCACCACATAGGCATGTGACGTCAAAGTCGGCACCCAATCATAACTAACCATACCAAATCGCATCTCCCAATTGAAGGTGTGTTCACAGTGATAATGCGTTATGAAACTTTAAATGCGTTTTTCTCAAAACTTCATTTTCACACACTAGGTCCCATTTCTCAGAGAAGGTCACATATGATTTAAAAAGATACCGGTATTTGGACCAACCTGTATTATAACCTGTGGTTATTCGTCTTAAGCAAATCGTGCTCTAGAACCGCCACCGTAATTATCACAAGCACAAATCTCACTTGTGGAAAGACTCAGACAGAGTGCTCGTATAAAAAAGATTTGATCTGATCAGTTCTGCTTAATTCTATATGATTAGGTATGACATTTGTGATACACTTTATCGACAGATTTGATCAGATCTAGTGACAGCTCTGTTTATAGCTAAAGGAATCTTGACAAGTGCCCAGATATTGGCAAATCTATTCATATGGGATCTAATCTGGTGCCAGATCTGTTCATATCTAATATCAGAGCTTGTACAAATTCGAAACCATTTGAGCCGTTTTTAAAGGCACCAAAATAAAAATTTATATAAAAATAAAGGTGTTCTTTAATTTCTTATTTCTTATTAAATCTGATGGACATATTATAACAATATCGAGAGAAAATTTGACCTGATAATATACGGTGCGCCAGATCTGCCTAGATTTGATCAGATCTAATTAGATATCAAATTTGTCCCCAACTTTGAGATCTAATAAGATTTGATACAATTTTTCGAAAGTTTGCGAATATTTGGACAATACTCCAAAAGAGTGCGGCTAATAACTCTGGCAATTTTGTCAATTCTTAAGGTGGATTCATACGTCTACCATTTCTGTTTATCCATATTTACTATTTTTCAGTATTGGTGAGATAAATTGTCATTTTCAAAATTGACAAAAATTTCATAATTCATATCACCAATACGGGGAAATAGTAGATATGTGTAGACGATGGGTAAATAGCCCTTAACTATTTCACGATAAACAATAAATTTTGTCATAAATTCCGTTCATTGGGAGACCAGATGGTGTTTCTGTTAAAGATTTTGCCTAGGCCCTTTTATCTATTTACTAAAAGCAAGGTGATTCCTAGCATTCCGATGTTGTGAGAATTCAGATCGAAACCAATAATTTCTACATAGGGGTGTCATAGGCTGAACATTTTCTTTTATGCTCCTTTTTTCATTACATCTTAAGCCCTTCTTATGGTTTAGTGAAAAATTACATCTTTTGATGTTCTCAAATAAATTTTGAATTTGTAATTTAGATTTTAACAGGACATCAGTAATCGCGCATTAGCATCATTTTCACAATCTCCCTTTCGCTTCTACCTGGGAATTTAACTGTCAAGTTTGTTGTGGATTCCTATATAAACTATAGTTATAAATTTCAAATTTATATAAAGGGTGGTTAAATTTTAAAGGTCGTTGTTGAATGTGAAACATACCTAAACGTTAAGTTTTTTTCTGCATTTCATTTGACATTTCTCAATTCTAGACTAACCCAATTTGAGCCATGGAAAGATACACAATCGAGCAACGCGTTAAAGTTATTCAGGCTTATTATGAAAATGGGCGTTCAAATCAAAATGCATTTCGTGCACTTCGTGATTTTTTTTCGGTAGCATAATCGACTAAATGTGTCCACAATCAGGAGAATTGTGGACAAATGTCAGCAAACCGGGTCTGTGAAAACACCTGTGCATGCTCGCCTAAATCGCTCTGCGGAAAACATTGCTGTTGTTCGCGATAGTGTGTCATGAGGTCGGCCAAGCATTTACCGTGAATGGTGTTCACTATCGCGAAATGATAACGAACTTATTGTGGCCAGGAATTGAGGATATGACACTGGACGATATGTGGTTTCAACAGGACGGTGCCACTTGCCACACAGCTAACAAAATAATGGCTCTTTTGCGCTACAAATTCAATGACCGTGTTATCTCACGTGGTGGCGATGTCAAATGGCCGCCAAGATCATGCGCTTTGACACCGTTGGACTTCTTTCTTTAGGGTTATTTGAAAGAAAAGGTATACGTCGATAAGCCAGCAGCAATTCAAGAGCTAAAGGATGAGGTAATTCGGCACATTAACGGCATAGAACCTCAATTATGCCTTAGCGTCATCGAAAATTTGGACTTTTGGATGGAGGTGTGCCGCCGAGGTTGCGGCAGCCATTTGGCCGACATTTTGTTCCATACATAATTGAACCAAACCATATAATCATAAAAAAGAAATGACAAAAATTTTCTAAATAATTTGTGTTTTATTCAAAATCAACACCAGCCCTTAAAATTTAACCACCCTTTAGAAATATCAATGATTAATGTTGATCTTTGGTTGGTGTTAATTTTCATTAAAAATCTCATTTTTGGGAAAAACAACTGCCTTATAAGAGGAAAATCAGAACTAAACGATAGTTTGGAATCAATGAAAAATTAATTCCTAAAGAATCACTTCCATTTATTTTGCTGGATTACTCTGGATATCTCTAAAGCCCAAAAAAGTTTGGAAATACTGTGTGTGGTAATAAGGAATAAATCTGTTTTCATTAGATTTTTTACTGTAAATCTACTTCCAAACTCTCCTGTATGGTCTTCCGATACGATCCCTCAGATCTTAATAAACTTTGCAGAAAGTATTTGTTGAAGAAAGAATTGTGCGCACAAACGTCACCACTTGCATTAAGGTCCCACGTTTTGGAGGTGCAGCTAAATAATCACAGGTTGAAACCCAATTAAAATGTGATGGATTAAAGAGAACTAATTTGCCAAACTGTGAATGCAACGTATTATCTATATCGTTAAGGAATAATCTTTTCACAGAATGCCTACTTAAGAAATGTAAAAAAAATCAAGGAAAGCATTTCTTTGGCAAAAGGAAGATTGCAAAGTAAAGAAGTATGACTTCACTTGTAAAAAAACAAATTTGTAGCATATCCTTTCTCATCCTAATGGTTTTTGACTTTAACTTGTTTACATTTCCGGGGGAAAACTATTAAAAATCCGAACACAATAGTTAAAACAGGATAAGTAAGAAATCGTTGCAGATAATATGGCGCCCAAGGTATCAGAAATTATCAATTTTGCTCTCTGTTTTATATTTGCCTCCCTACAAGTCTGCAGACATGTTAAGATCGTGTTGATTTTTTATTCATAAAATATAGACAAAATCCAAAACATGTCCTTTAAAAAAAAACGTTAATACATTAATGTTCTTAGCCTTTTGATTCGTTGTATGTTTATTTTTCTTTAAAACCATGACGCCATTTTTATGTGATGTACCTATTGTACCTATGTTTTCTTATACAATACATATACAGAATTTATAACAAAAACTCTTCAATTTTTATTTCATCCCCTCAATTCAATTTCTTCCCCTAGAATTAATTCATTGAATCAATATAACACTCACAGCCTAAGAAAGTAAATATGTTTTGTTCCAACTTCTGGTGTGTTAAAGGACTCTATAAATATTTATGTTGTAACATTGTACATTAGTATATTGACAGTCACCAATACATATAAATGAGTTTTTTGTTACGATGACAGGATAATAAATAATGCAATATAGAGCACACCAATCAGAATATAAAGTTTGGTAAGGGGAAGGAGTTTAAGAGAGCCAAGAAGGGAAATGAGTAATAAACAAATAAAAAAATGCATTGAAGAAAAGTTAGGAATAATGAAATTCAAATAGTTTTACTAACTTGAATTCCGATTTAAGCCGTTAGAGAGATTGTAAATTTATAAGTTCCAGATTTGAAAAGCCGATTCACTCCACAATCTGTTTTCAGTGGCATTAGGTTAGGTTTTTAGGTAATTTAAAATATGAGGGTTTCTCCACTTGCAAGATAAAGGTTGGGATAAAGCAAATAACAGTGGCTGCTTTATGGTCAAAAAAAGAAGTGTCCAGTGTGAGCCTATGTATTTTGCCATGATTTACTGTTGACGCTATCGACTACTTATTAAGTTACAGGTTGGTGGAAAAGTTCCTGCGCTCGAAATGAAAGAATATTGTTTTTATTACGAAATATATTTTTTTATTCAATATAATTTCCTAGAAGCTCAATACACTTGTTCCAATGATCTTCCAATAATTTTATCCCATCCTTATAATGGTTTTCCGGAAGCTCTGCAAAATAACCGTCTAAGGCTGCTATAGCCTCTTCATTCGACGAAAAATGCTTTCCACGAAGAAATTGTTTGAGATTTATGAAGAGATATTAGTCACTGGGAGCCAAATCTGGTGAATACGGTGGATGTTCAAGCAATTCGTACTTTAATTCTTTGAATTTAGCCATCGTCAAAACACTTTTGTGAGCAGGTGCATTGTCTTGATGAAAAATTACTTTTTTCTTCTTTAAACCAGGTCTTTTCTCACGAATTTTTTCATCAAGCTGATCCAAAAGGCTGCAATAATATTCAGAGTTGATTGTTTTACCTTTCTGAAGATAATCAATCAACGAAATTCCTTTTGCATCCCAAAAAACGGATGCCATAACCTTCTTTCCTGATCGTTGTGACTTCACCTGCTTTGGAGCTGAACAACCAGTTTCAGTCCACTTTTAATGTTCTTGTTTCAATTTAGGATCATGGTGGTAGATCCAAGTCTCATCCATAGTTATAAAACGACGCAAGAAGTCGGTTTTATTCGGCTTAAAACGCTCCAAATTACGCTGAGAAATTTCTTTTCGATCCAGTTTTTGTTGAATTCTTAATGTGTGCGGCACTAACTTTCCAAACAGTTTTTTCATACGTAATTCTTCATGTAAAATATGGAGTACTCGTTCGTCTGAGATGCCTATGGCATTAGCAATTTCACGCTTAGTCAAACTTGGATCTTCACTAACCATATTATGTACCTGCTCAATGATTTCTGTCTTCAAGGCTGGTACGACCACGTTTAAATTCACCAGCCCAAAATTCAACGGTGCGTTTTGAAGGTGAGGACTCGTTATACACTTCTAACAATTGTTCATAAATTTCCTTTACTTTTAAACCCTTCAAAACAAAGAATCTAATGACTGCACGATATTCAATTTTTTCCATATTAAAAAAAATCAATGACACGTCAACTTCAAATGGCTTGTAAAGAAAGAAAGAATTGACAGAATGACTTGCAACTTTGCATGTGTTCTCAGGACAGTTATACCAACTTGAGAAAAAAAGTTTGGATCTAGCAGTGCCATCTCTTGGTGAGCGCAGGAACTTTTCAACCAACCTGTAATATCTTCTAACTTAGATCCCATGGTAAAACTGTCAGTTCAGTTCCATAATTTCTTGCAGCAAAGAAGATCTTGTGATCATTTCGATAGCAATTTACTAACCTCACCGTACAGTTGTTTCCAACCCTTCCAATAGAGTTGTTTGGGAAGGTTTAAATTTAAATAAGATTGGGGAGAGTCTCATTGTTAATATCTTCAATGTAATGACTTGTATTCACAACTCAATTAACGATGCTCTAATGAGTCAATAGAAAATTATAATCTACTGTCAATAATTACCGACAACGCCCTCCAAAAGCTTCTATACCTCCATGCTATTTAAAATTGAACTTTTTTCCATTTACATAATTTACAATTGTCCAGATTTAAATATTTAGTTCTATTAACAGCGTGGCGAGGTTGACTGTGAAGGTTTTGGCCAATATCAAATGAGTACACTCTCTTTACCATGTCCACTCTGCGAGATTTCTTGTTTAATTTTACTTCTAACACAACAAACAACACAAACAATCGGAGTCTATTATATGTAGATGAGGAGATTTAAAGTTGTGAGTTTGGCGTAATTGACGGTAAAGGTCTTTGACAAGTCAAAAGCCATGAGGAACCTTCTTTTCATAAAGTCTGTGTCTTATTTCTATATAATTCTCTCTAGTCAATAATATTAATCGACTTTACGATGTCCATCCTGATGTTTTCAATCATAATTTAGATCTCAATCATATTTTTTTTTTTGAGGGAAGCAACGCTCAGGAAATGCTTCCTATTTATTAATGTGTTGCTTTTTCTTTGAAAAGGGGATAGAGGAGAGATGAAAGGTGATGAAAGATGAAGAGCTTAAAATATGGCAATTTGGTAAAGACAGATTTAAACGTTGATGGGGTGTTACCCAGTATTGAGAATTTGAACACTCACAGCCTAAGAAAATGATATTTCGCAATACTGGTAAATAGTGGACAGATAATTAACGAGTGTATAGCCCTTAAAGTAGATTAAATATGGATAAATGATATTTGGGCTGCAGCGAAATGTAGTAGATGGTAAATCTTTTTTGACCCCACTTACCCCTTAGAGTCCTTAAGTTTTTTCAAAAGAATTCGTTATTTAAGGGCAAAAAGAACAAATTTTTCGGCAAGCAAGGAAGGGGGTCTTTAGAGCCAATTCTATTATTTCACGCAGATTACGAAAAAACAAAATGGCTTGTGGTCAAATGACAGTTATTTTTGTTAAGCAAAATTTCGAGCTAGGGGGGAAGGCATCAATTTTTTTAACAAAAACTTTTATTAGGTCAGAGACCATGAAAATCGCGAAAAAATCAGAATCGGTTCGGCGGAAAATGTATGTTCGTCAAGTAAATTCAAGTTAAAAAAGCAGGCATAGTTTTTCGGATTCGAAATAGTATTATTACAGAATGATATCGAAACCCTGTTATAAAAATTTGCCTTAATTCTGTGGGTGCATTGCATTACAACTTGGTTTAAACATGGACCGAATTCAATATAAATTTCGTCCAATTATCTTTGCAATTCCGACAGTGGAGTTTGATTACAAAGTTACATAGACAGACTGAGGGGCATCGCTAAATTTATTCAAAACTTATTTTTCGTTGATCGGTATACTTAAAGGTGGGTCTTAGTTCCTACATTAGGGGAAACATTTTTTTAATAAAGTTCAATATGTTGGAATTAGAAAAATATGTTAAGAGAGGGAAGAAAATGGGAGTAGTGTTTGTGGATATTAGCCTTGAATTGCTCTATATTATAAGTAACAGGAAGGATCTCTGTGTCGAATAGAGCTGGGTACCCTACTGTCGTTAATTAACGCCGACACTCATTTGTACTTGGTCCAAACAGGAAGGATCTCTGTGTCGAATAGAGCTGGGTACCCTACTGTCGTTAATTAACGCCGACACTCATTTGTACTTGGTCCAAATTTCGTTCAAGTAATCTTTGTAATTCCGACGTGCAGTTCAGTTACATGGTTACATGGACAGACTACTGGGCATCGTTAAATCTGTTCAAAAGTTATACCTCATCGATTGGTGTACTTATAGGCGGGTCTAAGTTCATACATTAGAGATAACTTTTTCGTGCTGAAGTTCAATATGTTGGAATTAGGAAAATATGTTAAGGGAAGGAGGAAAATGGGAGTAGTGTTTGTGGATATATGCATTGAATTGCTCTATATTATAAGTAACTGGGAAGACTTCTAAGAGGAATAGAGCTAGGTACTCTACTGTCGAAAATGACCGCCAACGACCTCCTTTGTTCCCGGTACAAGGGTTCCTGAATAGAATTTGAAGCTCCTGCCTATTTATGGGAGTTGTATTCCATCTTCGGTCTGATATAGATGGTATAAGGAGTAAGGTGATCGGCTGGAGAGAAATATTTCTTACACGGTTTTAGAAAACCTAGACACTTGACTGCTTCTTTCGACACTTCAAATACGACCTTATTTCAACGGGCATCACACAGAATTACAGTATGCCCAGTACACCAAGAGTAATAGGTCAATTGAGAAGTCCCCGGCCTGACACATAGATGGCGCTATTAGACTTAAATCGATAATTTTTAGATAGCCCTAACTTTCAAAAGACACGTGTATAAATTTGCAAGCTGTCGGATCATTTGTGAATTATAGCATTTTGAGTGAAACAACTTTTGTTATTGTAAAAAAAATGGATTAAAAGGAATTTCGCATGTTGATAAAATATTGCTTTTTGAAGAGAAAAAATACAGTTAAGGCAAAAACTTGGCTTGATGACGAGTTTCCGGACACTGCCCCAGGAAAATCAACCATCAAGGATTGGTATGCTAAGTTTAGACGTGGTAAAATGAGCACCGAAGACGATGAACTCTAAATATATCAACTGATCGTGTACATCATATCATTCACGAATATTTGGGTATGAGAAAGCTCTGTGCAAAGTGGGTGCCGCGCGAGTTCACTTTTCAACAAAAACAACGACGAGTTGATGATTCAGTGCAGTGTTTGGAGATGATCAAGTGTAATAAACCCGAGTTTTGCGTCAATATGTGACAATGGATGAAACATGGCTCCATCATTTCACTTCGAAGTTAAATCGACAGTCATCCGAGTGCACGTGATGAACTAACTTCAAAGCATGGAAAGACGCAACAGTCGGCTGGCAAGGTTATGGCGTCTGTATTTTCTGATGCGCATGGAATAATTTTCATTGACTACCTTGGAAAAGGAAGGACCATTAACAGCGACTATTACATAGCCGTCTGAAGGACGAAATCACCGGAAAACGGCCGCATTTGAAGAAAGTGCTGTTTCACCAAGACAATGCACCGTGTCACAAGTCAGTGAAAGCGATGGCGAAAATCCATGAATTGGGACTCGAATTGCTTCCGCATCCACCGTATTCCCTAGATCTGGCCCCCAGCGACTATTTCCTGTTCTCAGATCTCAAAAGAATGCTCGCTGCGAAAAAATTTTCGTCGAATGAATGAGGTGATCGCTGAAACTGAGGCGTATTTTGAAGCAAAGGACAAATCGTACTACAAAAATAGTGTCGAAAAGTTGGAGGGTCGCTATAATCAGTGTATCACCCGTGAAGGGAACTATGTTGAATAAAAATAACTAATTTTGCCAAACAATGTGTTTTACCATGGTAGGCCGGGGACTTTTCAATTGACCTGTTATCAGATGTGACATTGACGACCCACCCATATTTATTGGTGACAAACTGACCCTATTCGCAATACCCCATTCGGAAATTATCGAAAGGTCATGATTGAGTGTTATAATTTACATGATTGAGATTTGTCCCTAACAGGCTGGGCCTATGTGCGAGTTCCGCTTCTTCTGCCGTAAACTTTGATCTTAACCGATGATAATTTACTGTATAGAATGTGTAGTCATTTATCTATTTCGCCAGAATTATCTCTAACGTAATCGGTGTTCGAGTGACACAATTAATGGTTATTATTATTTTGCAGGCCAGTGCAGTTGAAATATATAAGGGTTATCACATGATATAAGTTAATACTGTTGGAAGGAAAGAGATATGAACGATGATGAAAGCGGTATGTAGTGCCATCATATCCCAGCCCTGCGGGAAAAGGACCTATCCCGGGACACGTTACGTGACCGGTTCATTGTGATAGGGATAGGTCACGTGACCGGTCACTTTAATATGGGCTTGTCCTAGGAGGGGTCAATTGCCCTCTCTGACATGTCACTGGATTGGTCTAAAAAAAATATCATGACTTTTAAACCGGTCATCTTTTCAGCTATCTCGTGATCACCACGGTACAGGTCCCAATTCCCAACTGACCCCTTTTTTCCCGCAGGGAGGTTTCTCCACAAATACCTTTGGTTGCTAGTCCGTGAGTGTAAAACACGAATTGAAATACTATGAAATACGAGTCATGGCATTCACAAAAAGATAGCCAGATATATTTTCAAAAAGATTCGCTTGATAAAATTATGCCATTTTTTAAAAATGTGTGTCTGTGTGTGATTTATAAAATCCTAAATACCATCTGTCACATTTTTATTGATAAAACATACAAAGTGCTAAAACGCACGTATGACCGTTTACAGTTGATGTCTAGATAATTTTATGCGGTCTTGCATTATTTGCGAAAAAAGAAAAATTATTTATTTATAGGACACTATTTTAGTTATCCATTCATTGATGAATTCTATATAGAAAAGGGTTGTTTAATTATTCTTCCAATTCAGTTATTTTAATGAATATTTGGTCATCTTTGTGGCTAGTTTTTTTTGTGGGTGCAAAGGTTTCTGTAATCCTTTCTTTCATTATTTGTTCGCAGGGTGGTTTTTAATATTACTTTTTTTTTGCAATTATGTATATTGACCTTATATTATCAGTTGTGGTCTCATTTTATTTCATCACTTATGGTAAATATGGAATGAGAATTGATTTGATTTTCTCCCCCATATAATGTTGACATATTTATTGTTAGTTGACCATGAGCTTAATTTATATACACTATTGGACAAAATAATGTATTGCTTTACAGAAAAAAAAACACTATTAAGAACGGTATTGGATATAAAAAAATTATAAATTTAATTTAATACAAAAAACAACAAATCATACACATTGAGACTTGAGATTTGCCAACAAGCTGATGAAAATGGTGGAAGGTACTTAATTTGGTGGGACAAAATCAACTATAAAATTTAAATTGCAATTAAAACTAAAAATAAGTTAAAAAAGTAAATACTTTTTTGGTTTTTTTTGTTACTTTTTTTGTATTAATTAGAACCTCCTAAACAGAGAACTGCAAAATCAACTTTTTTCTTAATTTAATCATACACAAAAATTTTTGTTCACATTTTATAATTCAACAAAATTCACTGTAGAATAAAATCAGCATCATGTTACTGAACGCGTAATTCGGACCAGCTTGAATCATATGTCGATTATGTTTACTGCAAATTTAATCACTCAACAAAAAGTCAGCGTTGAATAAATCAGAAAAAACAACAAACAACGCGTATGAGTGTATTCATAATTAAAACAAAATAGAAACACATTTCATAAATGTCATTGTTTACATTAGCGTGGGACTTAATTTCGCTTTTTTAGAATTATTATTAGTAATAAAAATATTCTTCTTTGTGATATATAAATATTTGTTTGGAAAACAAATTTAGGTCGATATCTCAGGCTTGCCTAATCCGGAAAAATTTAAATATTGTCTAAATTTTTTTTCATCTATTTTGATTGGAAAATTAGGCAATATTTAACTTTAACCGGATTGGGCGAGCCTGAGATGTCGACCTAAATTAAAAAAAAAAAAATTCACAAAGAACAATATTTTTGGTATTCCTAATAAAAATTCTAAAAAAAGCGTATTTTAGACCCACCCTAATATACATATAACATTTATGAAATGTATTTCTACAAAACCACCCCCTTTTTATAGATAAGAAACTATTTTTTTTAATTATGATTACACTCATACACGTTGTTTTTTCTGATTTATTCTACATCAAAATAATTATTGTTGGCTCGAATGAACAGAATAAAATCAATGGTTAAACAACGACCGATGATTATAAATCAGTGACAAAACAATTTACACGTCGTTTGATTGATTTAAAATCATCAACAAATTTGTGTGTTGGAGTATATTCAGCGTTTGAACGCAAACTCATATTTATTCTTGTGTTGATTGCGTATGAATGTTTTGCAATCAGCAAATGCAGTTCTCTGCTCCTAAAGCAATTTCGACTTGATTCAGATTACATTTTCAAAATTATTAGCTGTCATCGCTCGTCTTTTTGGCTTTCATTTTAACGAAAGAATTATGTAACCATTTTTTTTCTCGCAATTTTCCTTTCTACAATGACTAAAAATTCTTTTTTTTTTGCTATTAGAATGGTAAAGTAAATCTTTAAACCCAACAAACAATACGTTCCGTTTACGTACCGTTTTCAGTCCGTCATAAACGGAATCCAACTCAATTTATGTACCGTTTTATGGATCCGTATATGGACCAGAAAACGGATTTTAAGAAATGGATACGAATCCGTTTAAAAACCGTCAATGGCGGACCGTTTACGGGCCGGATATATCGGATGAAAAACGAAGTTGTCCGTCAATGACGGACCTTTTACGGACCGGATATATCGAATGAAAAACGGAGTTGTCCGTTGAAAGTCCGTCAATGGCGGACCGTTTACCGATCCGTATTCCTACCGTTTTTTCAACAAAAACGGATTTATGTAAATGCGGTTATGGCAGATTGAATATCATGAAAAAATAAAACAAGACAATAATTTTATTTCCAAAATTGCATAAATTTGCGCACATCATCGTAAAACTTGTTTTAAATTTCATGAATATTTACCTCAAATTAAATTTATTTTCGGTGTATCTGTTTTTCAAAACTTTAGCGCGCGACCCGTATAATGATCACAGACATGTTTCAATTTCAAAGCAAGGGAAGAAAAACTAATGAAATTCGAAGAAGTCCGTATTTCACGATACAGAAACGTATGCACCAAAACGGAGTCAAAACGTACTGTTTTCGAAAATTCAATTTGACGGTTATGTATTTACGGTCCGTAAACGTGCAGTAGAACCGGATTCATGAATCCGTACGTGTCGAAGAGTCCGTAAAAATGTTTCATGGGAAAGATAGATTTAATATTAATTTTGATTATTTCATGATCAGCCCCATATTTCGATTCTCAAAAATTGTTCTTTTTAACCTTAAGTAACGAATTCTTTTTAACTAACTTAAGAACTCCTAAAGGGTAGGTGGGACCAGAGAAAGATTTACGGTTCAGATTTTTGTTGCCTTTGGATATACGAGTATATGCTGTCTGGACATATTAAGTCTAACTTTTACCTGGACAAATATAAAAAATGTCAAAACGTCTTGGAGAAGCGTACTTGCCTGTGGTATTCAAAGACTTAAAAGAATTCATTCAATCGAACATAAATTCTAATGTCGTTAAGAAAGAACCATCTTCAAAAGAGCCAAATAATAAAAGTGACTGAGCCCATAGGAAATATCTTAACTGCTGGAAGTTGAGAACAGCCAATTATGACTTTAGATCTGAATAACGCGCAACTTCAGCTAGAATAACTGGCAACCAAGCACATAAGCCTTAATAGGACCACATTTTGTGAGAGAAGGTTTCTTGTGGCTTTGGATTTGAAGAAGTCTTTTGCCCTCTAATGCTGGATTATTGTCTACATATATTGGACATCGGTTGTGTGTGGAGTTTTGAAAAATAAACATTATGGAATTAAGCAAGAAATCTCACAGAGAGGACCTTGTTATAGAAGTGTCTTAATATTGTCTACTGTGAAGGCAGTCAACTACGCTACCCTATTAAGGAACATCGCAATTTGAAGTGTAAATTATGAAAATAGACTTTAATTGCTTTAGGAGTATTGGAAAAAAGTCAAATCGTAGACAACATGAAGTGATAGATTGTTATTGTAGTTTTGGAATGGAAATCAAAATCTAAAAGATTTTTTTAAGTATACTCTACCCAGTCTTATTTAATTTGAACCTATCCTAAAGTCTTCACTATTATAAATCATGTAAATGGAACTCAGTTGTTAGTAAAATTTTGGAAAAAAGTCACATAGTAGTAAGCTAAAAGGGGTGGATTGTTTATAAAGTTTCGGAATGAAAGTTAAAACCTTCAAGATTTTAAACAAAAACTCTTTTCCCTTTTCTTATTTAATTCAAGCTCAATGCCAACAAAGTTTTATTATTCGTGTCTCAAGAGCTGTCGGCTAACGACTTGACGATATGGTTGCGCAGAGATCATTGGGGTGATTAATAAATCGGAATTTGTACGCTATCGGTCGCTACATACAGTCCAGCCTTACTTCCTTTGCCCAAGTGGGGAAAGTTCCGCCGTGGATTTTGCAGGGGACAGCTGCATGTTAGGTTAGGTTAAGAAGGGTTATGCGCCCAAGGGACGCATTTCCACCCGGAGACCAATGCGGTCCATTGTGAATTCCTTGAGTATAGAGGAAGAAGAGAGAGAGAGAGAAAAAGAGAAATAAAGAAGAAAAAAAAGTTGAGAGGTCCAAAGAAATATAGAAACTACGTAGGACATAACCCCTCTACAGTCCCACCGTCAGAAACAGCCGTCCTATTTCCCTGACAAACCCTAGTAGATCGGCTGGATTACATCCAGCGATACACCCCAGTTCGTCGTGAAACCTATCCCCTAGCTTTCTGCCTGAGACCCTGCATCCTAGGACGGTGGCACACTACATGCTCTACCGCCTCTAGCTCCTCAACATCCCCGCACTGCCTGCAGAAGTCCAGCTGCATGTTCCTTTCAGCAAAGAAATTCGTGAAATCTTGGAGAAAACCATTCAGCCTACCACATAAGCTATCAATACGTAGAAAGCTTCGAAACGTAGAAGGGAAACAATATAGGGGAAAGAATTCCACCCTCAGGGATTACATGTTTAATTCTGTGGGGTTTTGACTTCTTGTCCAAAAAAAGACTGAAGTCTGCAATTTGTCTGAAAAGGGCTGAATAACTGACAGTATGGAATGCCTTCGATAGATCGAGAGCCACTAGAACCGTCCCTTCACAAGGGCAACTCTGATGCAGATAGTAGTTTATCTGTTAGGCAATGACAGTTGAAGCTGTTGTAGTGCTGCGTTACTATCGGAATCCATGCTGGTGTTGCGTGATTTGAACGTGCTGGGCTTAGCTGGGATGGAGTACCGCCTCATTTGTTTGTTTTAAATAGGAATATTATTGTATAGGATTCTCCCTGGTCTCCGATCTTTCCCGATTTCAGAAGCGGGATCACTTTACCAATTTCCTAGACCTTAGGCACAATTAAGGTGGATAAAAACAAATTTAGGACCTTGTTAGGACTCGTCGCATCCAATTGCTTAAGCATGAGCATGAAAATCCCGCCGCATCATAGTGGCTTGGCTTTTTTTTGAAAGCTTCACCAACCTCTGTTAATGTGAAAGCTGATGGCTGGTCAATGATTTTGAGCTCCTGAAGTTTTTTTGCGATACTCCGTTTTTCATTGTCTCCCTCGAGGTGCTCTTTGAACTGCCAGCTAAAAAATCTAGCGAACATTTTGGGGTCCGGAATAATCCTGTCGGTGAATGCTGCCCTGTCGTCCTTCTTAAAGGAATTCGAGAGGGATCTGACAGTAAATAACAGCTTGCTAGCTACGTTGCTGAGGTTGCACATGCCGCTCATCTGCGTGTCCTGCCGCTTCTGCTGGAAATTTGGTCTGACAATCGAAATCCTTTCAGCAGGTAAGAAGCGCATAGCCATTGCGTTCACGATCCCATAGAAAATTTTTTTCGCGAAAAGCATTTCGGTTGGGCTAGGTAGGTCATTGAATTTGCGGTTAGTGAACTCTATTAAAGCCAACCAGTCATTTTATTTCTTGGTAATATATGTGCGGCATGAAGTTGGTTGATATATGTTATCTATTTTGTCGCACTACATTTTTCACCTCCATAATTTCACTTCTAAAGTTTGCTTACATTATTTGTATCAAAAACAGTGAGAAAATTTTTTTTGGGGACATTGGTGGAGGGTATTCAAAGATTCGGAACAGCCGAATTTAAGCCTTTTTTTAATTGTTAACAATTGTGCACAATATACGAGGACTTTTATGAATTCCTTCTCATTAATTTGTCCGACAGTGTATGTTTAACTAAAATCGATTTTTCTTACAGACATGTCTATCTATTTTACTATGCAGCAGGGAGGAAGTTTAATTATTTTGGTTTTGCCAAGTGCTTGTTCTATTTTTAACAAAATTTGGTTCGTAATCAGTAAAATGAAGGGTGGGCAGGCAATTTACATGGTGAAGTCTTTAAGACATTAACTTTTCTTAATAACTTTTTCTTAATTTTTTTTTAAGGCGTTTATTTAAATTTTTGTTAGAAAAAAATAAAAATGATATAAAAGGAGCTTTGGGAAAAATATTTCGATTTCCAGAAAAGTACCTTTTCATAAAATAGTCTTTTTTCACAAATTTTTTTTTTTTTTAGCAAAAAATTTTTAGTTTAAAGTCTGTAATGGCAACTAAAAATGTTGCTGTTATTACGGGAAATTCTGCTAATTTGAGCCCAGCGGTATTTTTTGCTAATCTTAGCAACACATGTCTGCTGACGTGTAGTACAATGAAATTAGTAGAAAAATTAGTAGCCGCTACTAAATTTTAGTAGACTTTTTGTAAAGTGGAATTTAAAATCTGTTT
This sequence comes from Eustalomyia histrio, assembly GCA_949748255.1. NCBI lineage: Eukaryota > Metazoa > Arthropoda > Insecta > Diptera > Anthomyiidae > Eustalomyia > Eustalomyia histrio. The sequence goes on from OX456525.1 coordinate 144,759,448, forward strand.
GCTAAAATCAGCAAAAAAAAATTACTAAATATTATTAATATTAGTAAAAAGTTTTAAATTTATTTTTTTTTGTCGAGCATCAAAAATTTTGATATTTTTTAAAAGATGTTTTATACAAAATAAAAAAAATCAAAGCCTTAAAATCTTAAAAATTGTTAAAACATAAACGAATTTATCATTTTGTTTTAATTTGGTAATTTCTGTTTTGAAAAATATTTTAGTAAATTTTTTTTTACTTTTAAGGTTAAATTTTCTTGTTTTTAGGGCTGATTTTTAGAACTAAAAAACCCTTTTTAGTGCTATTTTAAGTGGATGTCCTCTTTTTAGACATGTGTCGGTATCTTCACTTCCGATCCATTTTTGAATCCTATGTAACATTTAGAGCAATTTAAGTTTGTATGTATAAGTTTAAATTATTAGACATAACATTTCCTTCAATATCGGCTTTTTTAAAATTAGTATTTTTTTTTTGCTAATTTTAGCAAATCGGTTTTCAAAAATTTGTAATGATTTCTGAAATTAGCAAGGAAAATTTGTAGATATTCTGTAAAAATTCTGTAATTTGTAAAATGTAAATAGCAAAAAGATTTGCTAAATAATAATTTTTTTACTAAAAATCAGTGCAAAAATAGTAAAGTGGGTTTGAAAATCGTTTACAAATTTGTCTACTAACTTTTTTTTCTGAGTGCACAAACACACTCAAAAAAAGACATGAACTAAAAAATAATCCAAAAATTTCCTTTAAAATAATTTTAAAATTTTCCTCAATTTAAGTAAAATTTTATTAAAACTTATAAAATTTTTCTTAAAATTAATAAAAATTCCTATGTTTGGTTAAAAACAAAATAGTTTATATACTCAAAAATAGTTCATACCTTTCTTAAGTAATATTTACTTAAAAATGTATCAAATTTTAAGAAAAAACATCTCAGTTTTAAGAAATTTGCATGCTAAAATATAATAAAACTAAGTTTAGTTAAAAAAAAAAAATTAGGACATAATTTTCTCCCATTTAGTTCAAAAAATGTGTCTAACCTAAAATGAGAAAGTACTTGAACTAAATGTGTGTTAATTTTTTTTTTTCGCGAGTATTAAAATTAACTAAATTTTAAAAAGCTATTTCTAAATTCAGATTTTAAGTCTAACACTTTCTAATTTTTAAGAATTGTTTCTATTGTAAAAATTAGTTCAGACAATTTAAAACAAAAAGTAATAAATTTTTTCCTAATTTAATTGGTTTTAGAAACTAATGAATTATTTCTAAGGATCAGATAAATTCAAATAAATTTTAAAAATATTAATAAAATATTTTTTTTAGATAAAAGTTTTCTTTTTTTTTTAAAAATAATAAACTTAGGTATAGGATTTTTTTTATTGGAAAACGTTTGAATTATATCAATATTCTTTTTCAAAAAAAAAAAAAAAAAAAAAAAACAATAAGTTAAAAACAAACTACTTAGTTTTTCTAATTTTCTCTTATCCTAACAGTCTTTAATATTGAACTTAAAATAGCTTAAAATATATTTTTAAATTTTCGAATTTGCGCTTTTATATAATAATTTTCTTTGCTGACTTCAATACAAAATATCGCAAGCAAATTTTATACATTACGGCATAATAGCGTTCCTATTATTGACGTTGCGTCTATTAAACTTTATATTTATCGAAGGCACTAAAACTATTTTTTTTACTTGATTATTATCAAAAAATTTTAAAATTTGTTTATGTCAATTAAAGTTTAAGCAAAAATTGTCATAAAATAAACTAATGACATTTTGTATTTTTGTAACAATTTCCTTAAATTAGTTAATTCAAGAAGACAAAGGACCTCAAATATTTTCTAACTTGATGTTAGAAAATATTTTCTTATTTTAAGGGAGTTAAGTCCTAGTTTTTAGTAAAAAAAAACTTATCTTATGAATTTATTTAAAATAAATTTTTTCTTAAGACCAAGGAAACATTTCCTAACTAACAGTAAAATTTTAGATGATTTTACTGTTTTCCAATAAAAATTTAAAATTTAAAAAAAGTTAAAATTTGTATTTGTCAATGTTTAAGCTAAAAATGTCATAAAATAAAGTACCCATCTAAAAATCGAAATATATATGAGCATACATGATTATACATGGGCCTGTATATGATCATACATGAGCATACATGGTCATATACGTCCATACATTGTTCAATATATGACCATACATGATCTCATATATGATCATATTTCTTCGGATCATGATAATATATGTATGATAATATATGCACATATATCACCATATACCCTCAAATTTCGGATCCGAAGATATATGGTCATATATGAGATCATGTATGGACGTATATGACCATGTATTCCCAATTATAACAAAAAATGTAACTGTGATATTTTTGTAACAATTTCCTTAAATTAGTTAATTTAAAAAGACAAAGGACCCGAAATATTTTCTAACTTCTAGTTTTGAGTAAAAAAAAAATGATCTAATGAACTTAAATAAAATAAAATTGTTCTTAAAACCAAGGAAACATTTCTTAACTTACAGTAAAATTCAGGATGATATATAAACTAATTATTAGGACATTTTACTGTTTTCTAGTAAAAATTTAGTTCTCAGTGGTAAAATTTTTCTATAATTTAAAAATTTTGACCAAATTTTAAGTAAAATTTGTTTCTTTATTTCAAGGAAAATTTTATTAAATATTGGTAAAAAGTGTTTTTGGCGCCGTTTTGATTTAAATTTTCCTCCAAATAAGTTAATTTTTCTAAATTCTAGTTCATTTTTTTTGAGGGTACCTACGTTTGAGAAAAACAACTGATTGAATTGTTAAAAAAATAAAGATACTTTTTTACTTGTTAAGGATAAACGGACATTTAAGGCTATAACTACTTCCGTTTGGTATTTGTAAACAATAAACCTGTTGTAAATAAGTGGTCTAGTTTTAAACCACAGAATAAAAAATATAATAAGAAAATATCAAGATTATTTTCTTTATATTAAATATTTTTTTTTAACTAAACAAAATGGACGAATGTGACTTATTTCAAACTTTAAAAAATATTGTTAAATATGATTTGTTTTTTTTTATATTACCGCTTCCATTAATCATCATCTTAAGAACAGTATGATTTTGGTCACTCCAGATTTCATTAATAAAATGTGTTGTTTCAGTTTTTGAAATTATATAAAACGTATAAACGAATGTAGGGAAACCGGTACAAAAAACCATTAGTCAGCAATTTTGAAAAGTATTTAAAAGAATATTAGGCCTGTGGTCAATACTTAAATGTACATAAACCAAAAATTCATTAGTTATTCATATAAAAAAATCCACTACATATTGTCCACAATATTGAATGGCCAGTTTTACAATTAAACTCCCTAAAGTGTAAACTACTACTATGCAGCTGATGTTGTAAATACAATCGAAACGATGACGACAATAACAGACAAACAAAAAAAAAAAGGATTGTTAAAGGATTCTTCCAGCTAAGAATGAAAAAATTAAATAAACAAATACACGAGCTGTTTTTATAGGAGTCCTACGCTCAAACATATGCATGGCAAACAATAATATTTTTTTATGGAAATAATATTGTACTCGTATTGAATTTACTTTTATTTTTCCTTGCTGTGTACGATCATTAATCTGGAGGGGCGTATACACACGCCGCGCGCATGCTTAATGAAATGTTTTAAGGAAAATTCAATTTTTTTTTTAAGGTTTGTAATTCAGATCCTTTTCATGTGTTCACAAGATTTCAACAATTTTCGTTATAGTTAATACATAACAGATTTGGAAATTTTTTTTGTAGGCTTCAAAGTTTATAATAATATTATTTCAAGAAGTGTATGTGGTTTGGTAGCAATAATAAAAAGGCACGTGTATTTTGATAAGGGAATATTAAATAATTTATGCATATTTAAACCCAATAGGGCTTGAGAGACAACTAAAAAATAAATAAATATGTAATACTTTTTATTTCAAATCTTTAACATACAGTGAGCAGCAAAAGTCATGGTATGTAATAAAAAATCTTCCGTGATTTCTAAAAAAAGGAAAGCTAAGGATCATTGTCCTGTCAAAAATAATAACTATCTTAAATATTCAGTTTTTCAGCAATCTGATTCGAATTTTATTTCAGAAAGTTTGTGTAAACTGTTTTGTTTAACGTTTCCTCAATAAACACTAAATTGCCAACACTGGCTGCTGTCATGCAATTCCATACCTTTACTACATCCCCTCCATACCAAGAAAAAACTAAAATCGAGTTTCAATTAAAGTATTTGTAAATATAATTAAAAATGTAATTGAATTTGGACCAGCAAAAGAATTTGTTATATTAATTAATTTTTTTTTGTTAAAATTAATTAAAATTTTTTTAATCATATCAATTAAATTTTTAATAAAAAATCTTCACCATTTTCAATTAAAGTTTCATTTTAATTAAAGTTCTAACCAAAAATCAACTAAAATTAATCAAATTTTTTAATTGAAATTCCAGCATCAAATCAATAAAAATATTATTAAAATTTTTGATTAAATCAATTCAAATTTTAATCAAATTTTCAATTTTTTTTTTTATGAAATATACATAAGTTTTTTGTGTAATTCAACGCATGAAAATTTCTAAATACTTTGTACCAAATAATTCATAGTAGTGCTTTAAAGCTCTGCATTAAAATCAATACATCATTAATTTAATAGAAATTGCTTTCGATTATCGATCTGAAAAATCTATCAAAATTTAATTTTTTATAACAACAAATTTTCAAAAAAGAAGCCAAATCCCCGTATCTGATGTGTATACATTTTGATGCATACAATTTAAATAACTGTAATAAAAGTTAAGATTAAAAAAAGTCAATATAATATTACTTTTATATGTTGTCCATAGTGTTTATTGTAAAAATTGAATATTTTTTTACACCAAGTTCATTATTAATTAATATTTTAATTGATATGATTATGCTTTTAATTGTAAATGAATAAAAAATGAAAAAAAATAAAAAAATTAATTGGAATTTTTTTGGCAAAATTTTTTTATGTGTACTTCAGTGTTTTTTTTTTGTAATATTCTTTGAATTTAGCCACACATACAAGGTGGCGCAAAAGTAATCCTTCTATCAGAAAATGCTATAAATTTTGCGATTGGCCCCTAATGTCAGTTCTGTTTTGACATTTGTGTAGTAAACACATGCGAAATACACGTTAATAAACAATGTTACGCTACACTGCTCCAGAACGCGGAATATTGGTGACTATTTATTTGAGCAATAATGAAGATGATTTTTCATCAAAAATAATCATGAGTGATGAGGCCCATTTCCATCTTAGCGGGTACGTAAATAAGCAAAATTTACGCTTCTGGGGCACTGAAAATTCGCGTGTAACCCACGAAGAGCCATTACACCCGCTCAAAGTCACTGTATGGTGTGCTGTTTTCGCTGGAGGAGTCATCGGACCTTTTTTCTTCGAAGACGTCGCGGGCCAAACGGTTACTGTGAATGGTGAGCGCTACAGAGCAATGATCAACGAGTTCTTTTTGCCGCAACTTGATGAATTGGGATTGGAAAACATGTGGTTCCAACAGGACGTTGCAACGCCACACACTGCACGTGCCACAACCGATATGCTGAATGATGCATTTCCCGGGCGCCTAATCTCCCGTTTTGGCGATGTGCACTGGCCAGCAAGATCGCCTGATTTGACCGCTCCAGACTTCTTTTTGTGGGGCTTTTTGAAGTCGCGGGTTTATGTCAACAAGCCTCAGACTCTTGCAGCTCTTAAAGACAATATCCGTCAAGAATGTGAGGACCTATCGCCGGAAGTTTTTGCCAAAGTGATGGAAAATGCCATAAAAAGGGCTCAAATGACAATCAACTGTGGCGGCGGCCATTTACATGACATCATATTCTCGACTTGATGTAAAAAAAATTAAAAGACCAATTAAAAATAATCCACAAGAAGAATCAAAGTTTTTAATTTTTTTTTTAAATTACAGCCAAAAAACATCGGAAGGTTATTTTTGCGCCACCCTGTATACCCGTCCGCCCGAAAATTATTTTTATATATCTTTGCAAAGTTCATACACTTTTTTCTGTTTCTTCTCTAATATTATTGTACACGGCCTTGTTCGTGGCTTAACTTCAATTATTTTTTCTCTTTGGAACTGATTTATTACTTTTTGTGCTGTTGATTACGTGACTATTAATTATTTTTTTGTTGTTCTTTTATTAACTCTTTTCTCGACATTTTAAAAAATTACTTGCCTTCACTTTTTGTGGGTACATATTGGCTGAAAAATCCGTAGGATGGCGCATGACTGAAAAATCCGTAGGATGGCACATAGATGGCGCTACTAATGAAAAAAATCCATATGATTTTTTTGGAACTACCAACCTTCAGATGATACCTGTCAAAATTTAGTGAGAATTCTATCGTTAGTGAACAAGTTAGAGCTGTTTTAGTGACACTACTTTTGCGATTTTGAAAACAATAAGTTCAAAGCAATTGCGTGTTTTGATTTATATTTGCTGTTTAATGGAAAAAATCCGTTCAAACTAAAGCTTGGACTCTGCTTCATCGAGACAAATGGACGGAAATTGGTTTGCTGTCTTTTAACGTGGTCGTACAAACACTGATGGCGCCAAACGCTCTGGTCGCCCAAAAGAGGTGGTGATACCGGAAAACATCAAAAAAGTTCACAAAATCGTTTAGTAAAACGTAAATTAAAGTTGCAGGAGATAGCTTATACCTTGAAGAAAAAACATGTGGGCTTAATTTTGCATGAACATTTGTCCATGAGAAAGCTGTTTTCAAAATAGGTGCCGCGTTTGCTCAGACTTCACTAAAAACAAAAACGTATCGATGATTCCAAATGATGGCTAAATTCCACGATTTGGCTCCCAGCGATTTTTACCTGTTTTCAGACCTCAAAAAAAAAAAAAATGCTCGCTGGAAAGAGAAACAGACGCATATTTTGAGGTCAAAAATAAAATATTCTTAAAAATCGCATTGAAATGTTATAAAGGCGTTGGAGCTCTAGAAGGAGATTATGCTGATAAATAAAGTCGAATTTTGCTATTACAAAATTTGCTATTACAAAATTTCATTCATTTGCTATTACAAAATTTGGGGAGATTTTTTATTTTGACCAGGGTACCATGACTTTTTCTGCTCACTGTATGTACCTTTGTGTGAGTTCGAGTGTTGTCAAACGTCTCGTTTTCGTTGAAATTGTCTCGCTTTTTGTATAATTTGTTCTTGTTCAGCTCTGTCTAAATAAAAGTTTTTTTGTAGAATCAAAATTCCGAATATTATGACTTAAAGTTGTGTAATTTATAAACAGAGAAGACAAAATTTGATTGTTTTGCTGCTTTTGGTTTTGTTTTTTGCTTTTTTTGCTTTTTTTTACTCATATTTGCTTTTTTTTAGCCTTAAGGTAGTTTTTTATTAAGATTTTTGAACTTTAAATTGCTTTTTCTACATTCTTTCTAATAAAAAAAATATTTTTTCTGCTAGTTTTATTCTTTTTTTTTTTTTAAAAAGTGTTTTCCGACAATATTTTGCTTTTGCTTTTTTAAAAAAATATTTTTCTGCTACTTTTGCTTTATTTTTTTTTTTTTAATATTTTTTTGCTTTAAATCCATGTTTGCTTTCATGTTCTGTTGGTTGTTTTCAAGTTACTCTTATTAATAATACATAACATAATGGCCAACATAAAATGGCGTCAAATTAGACTCCATATGCGATACTTCCATTAATTTACGAATTTTCAATTGGTTAGCAACAGCTACACAACTGTTGGTACCCAAATACCAACTCAATGTAGTATGACGCCACAGCAAACAATGACTGAAAGATAAAGCAATGGTTATCAAATGAAGACCGTGTCGCAACTGCATTTTATTTTTTAGCTGTACAGCATGTAAGCTCAGGTAAACAGGTTTGGGTTCCATGGAATTGTTGCTAGTGAAACATGTTGTAACCCAATAAGCATTTGAAAGAAATATTAGCCAGAAGATATTACGGCAATATCTTCCATTTTTCATTAAGAATATGTCATGATGGGAATCGAACCAGGGAACTCTGGTTGCCAGCCAAGAACTCTACCCACTGAGCTATCTACGCATCTAGTATTTGATTGCTTAAAACTTAAATGAATTGTTGCGCTTTGTTTTTTCGCCAGTGTTATCAACACAAGCATACATTACCCTTTTGCTTACAAAAAAAACACAAAGTAATGTATCTAAAAATAGATTTTCAAAAATATGTCAATTATTACTTTACATTTATAAATCATATATTACGTAATCAATAATCAGTAACTTATTACTTTATGCTTGCAAATAATGAAAAAGGGAACGAGCTATCATTACAAGGTAACGCATGAGAATATCGCACCCATTACCAAAGTTTTGCTGTGACTATTTTAAACAGATCTTCTATATTTCAGGTGTAAAATAAATCAGCGATATTTATAAAAAAAAAAATGTCATAAAAATTAAACTAATAACAAAAGATTTTTTTTTCAGTTTTATAAAATAAAAATAAAAAAACCGAAAACGCGAGATTTATGATTAAAATTTTAAGTACAAATTAACGCCGCTAGACTATTTTCTGTGGGGATATGTAAAGTCGCTACAGTCACTAAAAAAAGTTTATAATAGCAACTGAAAATTTTGCTAATATTACGGGAAATTCTGCTAATTTGAGCCCAACGGTATTTTTTGCTAAACTTAGCAAGACATGCCTGCTGACATGTAGTACAATGCAATTTGTAGAAAAAATTAGCTGCCGCTACTAAATTTTAGTAAACAGTTTTGTAATGTGGAATTTAAAATCTGTTTGCTAACATCAGCAAAAAAATTTACTAAATATTATTAATATTAGTACAAAGTTTTAAATTATATTTTTTTTATCGAGCATCAAATTTTTTTTATTTTCTTTACTTTTTTTCTAAAAATTATTTTAGACAAAATTAAAAAAAAAAATCAATGGCTTAAAAATTGTAAAAACAAACGAATTTATCATTTTGTTTTAATTTGGTAATTTCTGTTTTGAAAAATATTTTAGTAAAATTTTTTTTTACTTTTAAGGTTAAATTTTTAGAACTAAAAAAACTTTACTCAAAAAAAAAAAAAGAAATGAACTAAAATGCAATCAAAAATTTCCTTCAAAATAGTTTATAAATTGTCCTTAATTTAAGTAAGATTTAATTAAAACTTAGAAAAATTTTCTTAAAAAGCATAAAAATTCCTAAGTTTGAGGAAAAACGAAATAGTTTATATACTCAGAAATAGTTCATATTTTTCCTAAGTAATATTTCTTGATTTTAGGAAAAAAACAAGTCAATTAAATAAAAATTTATTAATTTTAAGAAAAAACATCTTAGTTTTAAGAAAATTGCATACTCAAGTGTAATAAAATTAAGTTTAGTTAAAAAAAAAAAAATTCAGGACATAATTTACTCCCATTTAGTTCAAAAAATATGTCTTACTTAAATGGAATTTAGAAAAATTAACTTACTTAGAGGAAAAATTGAAATGAAAACGGCGCCAAAGACACTTTTTACCAAAATTGAATAAAATTTTCCTTGAAATTAAGAAACAAATTTTTTTTAAAATTTGGTCAAAATTTCTAAATTATAGAAAAATTTTACTACTGAGAAGTAAATTTTTATTAGAAAACATCAAAATTTCCTCCTAATTAGTTCATATTTCACTTTAAATTTAACTGTTAGTTAGGAAATGTTTCCTTGGTTTTAAGAAAAATTTTATTTCATTTAAGTTCATTAGATAATTTTTTTTTACTAAAAACTAGTACTTAACTCCCTAAAAATAAGAAAATATTTTCTAACAACAAGTTAAATAGCACTTCTTTTAAGTGAAAATCATCCTTATCCTGCTTCTATGGTACAGGTAATATATTTTACCTTATATTTTAAAGTACTTTACACTCGTTGAGTAGGTATTTTCCCACTTTCGGAGGACTTCCGCTTTGTGAGGACACTACTCTTAACCAGCTTTTTGCTATACATTTTTGTCTTAAAATTAAATTGAATTATACTAATTTCATGTATTTAAAATATAAATTAAATTTCATTAGCAAAAAGGTAGACAAATTAAAAAAATGTACTGCAGGATATCCTAAAACGTAATAAATTGTGACAAAGTCAGATCCTTTTCTTAGTAATTAACGGTTCTGCTTGACACACGGAACCTATGGCTAAGGAAGACTGGGGGTCCTTTGTCTTCTTAAATTAACTTATTTAAGAAAATTGTTGCAAAAATACAAAATCACAGTTACATTTCTTGTTATTATTGGAAAATGGACAAGTCATAATTTTATTTTATGGGATTTTTAGCTTAAACTTTATTTGAGATATACAAATTTAAACTTTTTTATTATTAAGTGAACAAAATAGTTCGATAAATATAAAGTTTAATAAGCGCTACGACAATTATAGGAAAGCCATTATGCCGTAATGTATAAAATGTATAAAATGTGCCTGCGATATTTTGAAGTGTAGTCAACAAACAAATTTATTACATAAAAGCGCAAATTCGAAATTTTTTACATTTTGCTAACAAAATTTTAAAATATATTTTAAGCTACTTTAAGTTCAATATTTAATACTGTAAAGATTAGAGATGGGCACGTGAGCTGTTTTTGACTCACGCTCACGAACTATCACGAACCAAAAATTAATTTCTTTTATTTAATAATATATTTTCTTGAAAATTAGGAAAACTAACTGGATTGTTTTTAATTGATTATTTTTTTTTTTTTGGAAAAGAATATTCAAAATAATTTAAAAAAATCCTATATCTAGTTTTATTATTTTGAAAAAAATAAAAAATATTTTATTAAAATTTTTAAAATTTATCTGAACTAAGTTGCATGAAAATTTTTCTTAGAAATAGTTCATCAGTTTCTAAAATCAAGTAAATTTTTATTATTACATAGGAAAAAAATTATTACATTTTGTTTTTAATTGTCTAAACTAATTTTTAGAAAACAATTCTTTAAAATTGGAAAGTGATAGACTTAAAAACAGAATTTGGAAATGGCTTTCTAAAACTTAGTTAATGAAGAAAATTAACACATATTAAGTTCAAGTACTTTCTCGATTTAAGTTAGACACATTTTTTGAACTAAATGAGAGTAAATTATGTCCTAATTTTTTTTTTTTTTGAACTAAACTTAGTTTTTGTTTTGTTTTAGTATGCAAATTTTTTAAAACTAGAATGTTTTTTCTTAAAATTAATAAATTTTTATTTAATTGACTTGTTTTTTTCCTAAAATCAAGAAATATTACTTAGGAAAAATATGAACTATTTCTGAGTATATAAACTATTTTGTTTTTCCTCAAATTTAGGAATTTTTATTCTTTTTAAGAAAATTTTTCTAAGTTTTAATAAAATTTGACTTAAATTGAGGACAATTTATGAACTATTTTGAAGGAAATTTTTGATTACATTTTAGTTCATGTTTTTTTTTTTTTTTTTGAGTGTAGTTGCAACATTCAAAATTTTCAAGAATCACATTTGAATATGGTTGTGCTAATCGAATTTATTGGTTGTAGCAACTTTTCAATGCGTTTGGCACTTTATTTTTCTGTGTATGTGTAAATCAATTAAAAAATTTATGCTCTCTATTAAAATTTTGCGAAACATTTTTTTTTTTTTCAAAATTCCTAAAACTAAACTCATCAGTCATATTTTTTTTATCGAGATTAACTTTTAACCTATATCTTGTGGTTTTTCCCCTCAACCACACTATTTAGCAATTATTTGTTTGACAATGCAGTTATTGTTAAATCATTATTGGTCATATTGTTTTTGGAACATGTTTTCTAATAAAGATTTTCAAAAAACTGATTATTCAAAGTATGACACCTTAAAATTGAAACATTTGTAAAGTGGTTAATATGCATGTTAACCATAATATATCTTTTTTTTTTTTAACTAACAAGGGTTGTCTTGGATATTTTTTTTTAACTTATTTACACAAAAAAAGTCGACACTTTACAGGGATAACACTTCAGAAAAAATTGGTTCACAACAGGCGGCACAACAGGCTGTTAATCTTAATTCACGTGTGCCAAATGTCAAACAGCAGGTGTATGAGGTATAAAGATATTTTTCATATTATCTTGATTATAATTACAATTTTGATTGATTTGTATTGTTGTTTACGAATTTTATAATATGTTTTCAAAATTACAGTTTTTGTATTATCCATTTTGCAAATATAATACAATTTTTAATCACAACGCAAATCAAACATTTAGTATGTAGTATATTTAACGTCGTAAATTATGATGTTTACCCATAGTGTTCGATTTTATACCAAATAAAAATCTTCTTTAGAAACTATATCAGAGTCACTTATCCACCAAAACCGTTTAACGCCGAGAACAGAGAATGTCTGTATAAATTATCGAAGTTTTTGCGATTCTGCTTTGCTCTATTTATTGCCAATTTTTTAGTAATAAAAAACCTTTTTAAAAACACTTTAATATATTTTTACCACAAGAACTAATTACATCTTACAACAATAACGAACTTAAATACTCGTAGTATTATGAGTACACGTAATTCTGCCAAGAGATATGCAACTGAAGCTTATATGGGCAGCAATGAAGTCCCCGTTGTTATTGAGAGTGATTCAGCCACTGGTCATTAATGATCAAATTTAAAATTTCTCAATTTGTCAAACACTTTTAAGAGAAGGTGAAAGATACTGAAAACCCCCTCTTAAATAAAATAGATAGGAGATTTTGTGAGATAAACTCGCAACAGTGGCGGACGAAATAGTTTAATTAAAAAAATAAATTAAACACCCGTATAAAAAAGTTTATATAGGGTGAACTTTTTTAAAGAAAAAAAAAAAAACACAGAAAATTCAAATTTAATGGGGAATGTTTATTATCATTTGAAAGAACATTCTTTGGCATTTATTTTTTAAAGATTATGTCTATTAAATGTTGGCCGTTGCTACGTCGCAGATGGTCCATGCGTTGAGTCTAATTTTCGATGACTCGCTCGAGCATTTCGACTAGTAACTGGCGAATGACACGCGTGATGCTTTCCTTCAAGGCCTTAATCGAAGCGGGTTTGTCCGCATAAACTTTAGACTTTACATATCCCCACAGGAAAAAGTCTAACGGTGTGCTTTCACACGATCTTGGTGGCCAATCGACCGGCCCAAAACGTGAAATTATGTGCTCACCGAAGTGTTCTCTCAATAAATCCATTGATTGATACGATGTGTGGGAAGTGGCGCCGTCTTGTTGAAACAAAATGTCGCCGAAATCACGAGCTCAAATTTCAGGCATTAAATAGTCGGTTATCATGGCACGATAGCGCCGAATCGACTCTCCACGGTCTTCGTGTACACTCAGAAAAAAAGTTAGTAGAAAAATTTGTAAACGGTTTTCAATCCCACTCTACTATTTTTGTACTGATTTTTAGTAAAAAATTATTATTTAGCAAATCTTTTTGCTATTTACATTTTACAAATTACAGAATTTTCGCAGAAAATTTACAAATTTTTGTTGCTAATTTCAGAAATCATTTTACAAATTTTTGAAAACCGATTTGCTAAAATTAGCAAAAAATTTTACTAATTTTAAAAAAGTGGATATTGAAGGAAAAGTTATTTCTAATTAAAACTTACACCTACACACTTAAATTTGCTTAAAATGTTACATATATTTAAAAAGGGATCCAAAGTGAAGATACTGATTCATGTCTAAAAAGAGGACATCCACTTAAAATAGCACTTTTTAGTTCTAAAAATCCACCCTAAAAACAATTAAAATTTAACCTTAAAAGCAAAAAAAAAAAAAATTGACCAAAATATTTTTCAAAACAGAAATTACAAATTAAAACAAAATGATTAATTCGTTTTTTGAAAAATATAATCAAAATTTTTGATGCTCGATAAGAAAAATAAGTTTAAAGCTTTTTAATAATATTAATAATATTTAGTAATTTTTTTTGCTGATTTTAGCAAACAGATTTTAAATTTCACTTTACAAAAAGTCCACTAAAATTTAGTAGCGGCTACTAATTTTTCTACGAATTTCATTGTACTACACGTCAGCAGACATGTGTTGCTAAGATTAGCAAAAAATACCGCTGGGCTCAAATTAGCAGAATTTCCCGTAATAACAGCAAAATTTTCAGTTGCCATTACAGACTTTTTTGGTGAGTGTACACTCTCAGCTACGGCTGCTATATTTTCTTTACAGCGTGCTGGGCGTGGTCTATTCGGTCGAATATTATCCAATAATGAATGCTGGGTCTCAAAATGAGTGATGGTGTTGCGAATGTTGACCATAAGTTGAGCGAAGCGCACGAAACACATTCCTCACAGAACGTGAATTTTCGTAATAAAGTTGAACGATTTGTAAACGTTGTTCAGGCGTAAGTCTTTCCATTATGAAATGCCAAACAATACTAGACACGACTCACATGTGATCTGTCAAAAAAGGCTATTTAAAAAAGAATCTCGAAAAGGATCACCCTATATATACATAGTCATATAGTATCATATATAAATGCATATGTTGGTATGCATTACCATATATAATTATATATTACATTAACTTTTTTGAAATAAGCTTTTATTTTGTCAGATAAACATGGATCTGTTTAAAATTAGATATGGTCTATATGATAAAATATGGTATATATTATATATATATATATATTATATCATAAAAAGTTATATGTATCACTACACGGGACCATATTTACTTATATATAACTTATACAGAACTATAATACACTCAAAAAAAAAAAAAAAGACATGAACTAAAATGTAATAAAAAATTTCAAAATAGTTTATAAATTGTTCTCAATTTAAGTAAAATTTGATTAAAACTTAAAAAGAATAAAAATTTCTGAGTTTGAGAAAAAACGAAAAAGAAATAGTTCATATTTTTCCTAAGTAATATTTCTTGATTTTAGGAAAAAAAAACAAGTCAATTAAATAAAAATTTATTAATTTTAAGAAAAAACATCTTAATTTTAAGAAATTTGCATTTTTAAATAAAATAAAACTAAGTTTAGTTCAAAAAAAAAAAATTAAGGACATAATTTACTCCCATTTAGTTCAAAAAATGTGTAAGTTAAATCGAGAAAGTACTTGAACTTAATGTGTAATCATTTTTTGTTCGTGAGTAGTAAAATTAACTAAATTTTAGAAAGACATTTCCAAATTCAGTTTATAAGTCCACCACTTTTAAATTTTGAAAAATTGTTTTCTAAAAATTAGTTCAGACAATTAAAAACAAAAATTAATAAAATTTTTCCTATGTAATAATAAAAATTTACTTGATTTTAGAAACTGATGAACTTTTTCTAAGGAAAATTTTCATGCAACTTAGTTCAGATAAATTTTAAAAATTTTAATAAAATATTTTTTTTTTCTAGTAAAAATTTTCTAATTTTAAAAAAAAAAATAATAAAATTTGGTATAGGATTTGTTTTTTGTTGAAAAACGTTTAAATTATTTTCTATTCCAAAAAAACAATCAATTAAAAACAAACCAGTTAGTTTTCCTAATTTTTAAGAAAAAATATTATTAAATAAAAGAAATTAAAGTAACCATTTAATAAAAAAACTATCGTGCATGATTATAATTTTTGGTTCGTAAGCGTGAGTCAAAAATCTCTCACGTGCCAATCTCTAATCTTAACAGTCTTTAACATCGATTTTAAAGTAGTTTAAAATATTTTTTTAAAATTTTGTTAGCAAAAAGTTAAAAATTTCGAATTTGCGCTTTTATGTAATAAATTTGTTTACTGACTACAATACAAAATATCGCAGGCACATTTTCTACATTACGGCACAATGGCTTTCCTATAATTGACATAGCTCTTATTAAACTTTATATTTATTGAACTATTTTTTTCACTTAATTATAAAAAAATTTAAATTTGTATATGTCAAATAAAGTTTAAGCTAAAAATTCTATAAAATAAACTTATGACATTTTACCATTTTCCAATAATAACAAGAAATGTAACTGTGATATTTTGTATTTTTGCAACAATTTCCTTAAATTAGTTAATTTAAGAAGACAAAGGACCCCCAGTGTTCCTTAGCCATAGATGCCGTGTGTCACGTAGGGCGTCCCTTTTTGTAGTTCTCTCAAGCAGAGCCGTGAATTTACTACGAAAAGGATCTGACTTTGTCACAATTTATTACGTTTCAGAATATCCTGCAGTACATTTATTTTTATTTGTTTACATGAATTTAGTATAATGCAATTTAGTTTAAAGACAAAATTGTATAGCAAAAAGCTTGTTAAGAGCAGTGTCATCACAAAGCGGTAAAATATATGACCTTTACCATAGAAGAACTTGTTGTTAGAAAATATTTTCTTATTTTTAGGGAGTTAAGACCTAATTTTTAGTATAAAAAAAATTATCTAATGAACTTAAATAAAATAAAATTTTTCTTAAAACCAAGGAAACATTTCCCAACTAACAGTACAATTTTAGATGATGTATGAACTAATTGGGAGGAAATTTTACTGTTTTCTAAAAAAAATTTATTTTTCAGTAGTAAAATTTTTCTATAATTTAGAAATTTTGACCAAATTTTAGGTAAAATTTGTTTCTTAATTTCAAGGAAAATTTTATTAAATATTGATAGAAAGTGCCGTTGGCGCCGTTTTCATTTCAAGTTTTCCTCTAAATAAGTTTATTTTTCTAAATTCTAGTTCATTTTTATTTTTTGAGTGTGTGTTGCTAAGATTAGCAAAAAATACCACTGGGCTCAAATTAGAAAAATTTCTCGTAATAACAACAAAATTTTCAGTTGTCATTACAGATTTTTTTTTGGTGAGTGTATGCACTCACAATATATTTTTCTTTACCGACTGTAGTTTATTTAAAAAGTAATACCCCATCAAAATTTTGGTAATAGGTGCTATATTCTCATACGTTACCTTGTACCTTTTCATTATTTGCAAGCATAAAGTAATAAGTTACTGATTATTGATTGCGTAATATGTGATTTATGAATTTAGAGTAATAATTGAAATATTTTTGAAAATCTATTTTTGAATACATTACTTTGTGTTTTTTTGTAAGCAAAAGGGTAATGTATGGTTGTTTTGACAACAATAGCGCAAAAAATTTTAAAGCAATCAAATACTATATGCGTCGATAGCTCAGTGGGTAGAGTTCTTGGCTGGCAACCAGAGTTCCCTGGTTCGATTCCCATCTTGACCACATTATTTTTAATTACAAATATTTTAAATAAAATATTTGCAATAATTTTTTTTAATAGAACTTTCTCTTTTTAAAAAAATCTGTTTTTAGATACATTACTTTTTCCATTCTCGTAACCATATAAGTAACCCCTTACATTATCACCTCTTAAGTAATGGGTATATACATTACTTTGAGGCTCATCGCCTGTAAAATTCATCAGTGAAATAAGATGTAAAGTAATCCATGAGCCCCTATGGCTACACATTACTTTACACATTATTTGGTAATGTGTAGTTTTGCTGGGACGTAAAGTTGGTTTTTAAATGAAGAATCAATTGAATTTTATAGAAATATATATTTTTTTTTAACTATCTAAATCAGTCATTCAAAAAACCAAACTATAAACATTTACAGACTTTCAGTAGGAGTTGATATTAATAAATGTATAATTTTATGTTTTCTGTTTCTTAAAATAGAAATTTATATAATTCCTTTTTGTTTTTTTTTATCAAAATAGTTTGTTTATATACAAAATTATTTTAATAAAAATTACTAGAAATTATTCAAATATAGAACACATAGAAAATAAAAATATGTACATCTGTGTGTGTTGTGTTTTGTAAAATTACATGCAAATATTAAAAAAAAAAATCAATTTGAAAAACAAACCACAAAAATTGATTTTTATTTCGATTGCTTTTACTACTTTTGACGATTATTAAACAATTATTGAAAATAAACAACAAAATTGGCTGAATATAATGAAAAATCAGTAGTCCTCCTCTTTTTGATTGTATTTTCGATAAATTTAAAATATGTATTTTAGATAATTTTTAACGAAATAATATATAAATTGGCAAACAAATTTTTAATTGAAAAAATTTTCTCTATTTTAGGTGACAAATAATTTGCTGGCTAAGAGTGAATCAGTATGAACAAAGTTCGATCCACCGTGGTGCATTCAAGGGTAAGTTTATATTTTCTGATATGTTGGGCGCCAAAATGGTGTCCAATTTTTACCTCTTTCGTTAAATGTAAACGAGGCATAATAAGAAATCGTTACACTAAGAAAATAAAGAATACAAACGTCAAAATAAATTGACTAACATTCCACATTCGTTTAACTTTAATAATAACCCCTTGACTGTTGTATAAACAAACGAATAAGCATAGAAGTGTACTGCCATGCAATGTGTATGGGACAACACACACACACACGTGTCCTTTGTGGCCTAAAATAATAAACATAATAAGGATACAACATTATGCTCTTTTAGTTATTTTATGCATGAAAAGGGAATTGTCATAGCAAAAATATTTATTTTATATCTAATATTAAATTTTTTTTTCTAAGGAGTTGAATTTAACTGTAATAGAAATCCACTGTAGAACAAGAAAATTTCTTACAATAATATTTTAAATTCACAGAAAATGTTTGCTGTTTTTAGCTGAAAAAAAGGGTCTTTGTAAATGTTTTACATGTACAAAATTTGTCGTCTAATGATTTTCAAATTCTTCTGTACAGCATGTGTCTCTTTAAAGGATTAATATTTTTACAAAATGATCTCTTACCGAGTTAACCTTTTGTCAAGCCAAGATAATATGTGTACATATGTAAGAAAGAAAAAAAATGCTAATGATTTTCTGTTCCGGTTATTTTCAAATTTCATTGATTTGTAATGTTAGCCTAGTACATGCAATTTATTGTCATGTGATTAATGATTATGGAAATTTGTTTGCTGCTCCCCATGTGATTGCATTTGCATGTTAATTGTCACCAGAGATAATTTCTTAATTTTCTATTAGAGAATGCTTGTTTTGTTGTTGTTCAAATTTTAAGGAGTTGTAAGGATATATGACATTACCAATATACCAAATTGTCTTTATTTGTTTTTAAAATCTTACTGTTTTATTGTGTTCCATTTAAAAATCTATTTAGGTTTGATGTCCAGTGGCGTTAAATGATCTAATGCTAATGATGCTAATGGTTTTTCATACTGTACATTACATTTTTTCATATTAGATATTCGTGTTCTGAAGAATTGTGAGTTCAATTTATTGCAGTGCTGGTTTTAAAATATGATTGGTTGGTTTGGCGCTTAAAATAAAGTTTGGCTTATCCCAGGTAGAATCAGAAAAAAGCACGCAATTTTTAACATAGTTAACACTCTCCTTATTGGATTTGAAATTACTTCTAAAATGATACATAACATACGATTATGTTTTCAAGAGTTGAGCCTAGAGTTCAAAAGGCTGTATTTTAAAAAACGAAATTTAAAAATTTATCAAAAAATTTTCAACTCTTCTTGTCGAACTGTTCATTTAAACTTAAAGAAATTTTTAAGTTATCCATTTGAAATAACCGAAACTGAACAGACTGAGGGAAACACCAACTGGAAGCAAAACTGCTTTAAAAATGGCGCCCGAGCAGGGACGAGCAAAGACGCTTCTAGTGGAGCAAATATAAATCAACTGCCATCGAATTTGGAGCGGTTATAGCACATAGAAAAAAACAAAAAGTTATAAACAATCAGACCTTTATCATTTAAAACCGAAAAAGTCGTCGTGTTCTTATGCCAAAGGAAACAGGTCTTGGACGATACCGGACAGACTGAGCGAAATTCCAGTATACTGCTTTGTTTGTTTATAATTTTAGATTAAATGAAAGAAAATAGATCTTATATTAATAAATGTTTTATTTAATGTCGGCAATTATGTATGGAATACAATATCAGATAAATGTCCGCCTCTGTTAGCCTCACAAATGCGAGCCCTTTTAAGCACATTTTTCATTACATTCTCACACATTTCACGCGGTATTTCATTAATTTCATCACGAATATTTTAATTCAGTTGCTCAAGCGTTTCTGGTTTGTTTGCATAAACCTTGCTTTTCAGGTATCCCCACAAAAAGAAGTCCGGAGCAGTCAAATTAGGCGACCATGGAGGCCAATCAATATCACCATTTATTGAAATAACTTGTTGTGGAAAGAGGTCACGCAGTAATTCCATGCGATGTGGCACTGTCTTGTTGATACCACATGTTAATCAAGCCCAAAGCATGCAGTTGTGGCGTTAAAAAGTTTTCAATCATATCACGATATCGCTCCCCATTTACAGTTACCGTTACGCCGTTTTCATTTTCAAAGAAGTAAGGTCCAATGATTCCTCCTGACCAAATTGCACACCAGACTGTCACTTTTAATGGATGCAAAGGTGACTGATGAATAATTTGAGGGTTTTCCATTGTCGAGAACCGACTATTCTGTTTATTCACATATCCATTTAAATGAAAATGTGCCTCGACACTCATAACGATTTTTTCATGAAAATCTGGGTTGTCATGGGCGAGCTGTAACATCCTATTGGCACATCAACGGCGGCTTAAATGGTCTTGTGGAAGAAGCTCTTGTGTCAACTGAATCTTAAATATAAAAAACAAATGCAAATCCTTGTGCAAAATTGTGGCCAAAGTTGGTCTTTGAAGACCAAGCTCCTGAGCACGGCGCCGATGGACTGTTTTAAACACTTTCTTGAGCAGCAGTAATGTTTTCAGCCGATCTTGCAGTACGTTGTGGTCCATGCTTGGGCTTATCACCTACAGACCCTCTTTCTTCGAAATCATTCACTAGACGATAAATATTGCGTTTTGTTGGCACGTTGTTTCTCCCAAAAATTTCACCTAACTTTGTCATCGTCACAGTAATCGATGATTGATTTTGATAAAATGTTTAAACGATTAAAACACGTTGGTTTATCGAATATTTTTCCATAATAAATTTGCCACGTGTCTACTTCACGACTGCCAAATATGAACTGTCAAGACTAATGTTTACCAAAATGGCGGCAAAACAAAGTAGTATACCTTCCCGGCGGGCACCATGTATTTCGCACTCCACTGATCTACATCTAGTAGATCAGTGGACTTTGCGGTGGTTTATAAATGCATTAATTATTCATTTCGGTAAAGGTATTTTAGGGAAAATGGTATTTCGATTAACGGTAATGAGCTGAAAGGGTTTTAAATCGATAACGATATTTCAGAAGTATTGCCTATTAGCCCAGATTTAAACAAATCAATCAAATCAAAATTAGAAGAGATTAGTACCGTCAGGATTCGAACCTGCGATCGTCTGTTTGTAAATAAATTGTATCTTATTTACTTAGGATCACTTCTAGAGCAATAATTTTTTGGATGTTGTTCAGAATTACTTAAAAAAACAAAAAATATTCTAATGAATACTTGGGAAGCAATGAAAGTTTTAATTTATTTTTTTTTTAGTTCTTCAAAATCACTTTAAAAAGTAGTAAAAATACTCTAACAAATACTTTGAAAATAATAAAAAACGGAATTTGTCATTCGATTTGTAAGACATCTGTATACGAGGGCGGGCCAATTAGTCCGTGACTTTTTGAACAGGTTTTTGGATAGAGCTCAAAGGGAAATGTTTCAATGTTTCTTAAATTTTTTTTATCCCTTACAAAAAATTAAATTTGTCGAGATCATCAAAATAGGTATTTATTTGTTAGATGACTTCCTCGTTGAAGGCAAATCTCTTTCGGACGAGCCATTTCTTTAGATTTGGAAACAAGATGAGGGAGCAATTGGTAGCCTAAATCATGGATTTTTGCCATGGAACAGGATTGTGTTTGTGGTCGATTGTAAGCAAACGCTGCACCCATCTTGCGGAAAGCTTTCTCAGCCCTATGGCTTCCACAATCTCTCGCACTTTCAGTATCCGATTGGTCAACACTATATAGTGAATTTTTCCAATTGTTTCGGGTATAGAGACCTCAACTAGGCCTCCAGAACGTTCGGCATCTTCCGTGCTTTTTTCAGTAAACTACTTTTTTACCATTGAAAATGATGGTGCAGAGTTGCCATAGTACTTATCAAGCTTAGCCTCGGATTGAGTTATGGTTTTTTCCGCAAAAAGTAATAATGAGCACAGGAAATTCACTTTTTTCCATTTTCTCCTCAAATCACGCGATAGTCCGCTATCAATGGCAGTCAAACACAAACTAAATGACTCAGCTTGTTGACAAATGCCTATTGACAGCACTGTTGCCCTTTCAGTTAAGAGGCGGGACATTCAAAAAGTCACGGATTTTCTCCTCAAATCACGCGATAGTCCGCTATCAATGGCAGTCAAACACAAACTAAATGACTCAGCTTGTTGAAATTTTGACTCGAGTCAACTGAGAGATGTCTATTGACATATGCCGATTGACAAATGCCTATTGACAGCACTGTTGCCCTTTCAGTTAAGAGGCGGGACATTCAAAAAGTCACGGATTTATTAACCTGCCCTCTTTTTTATAGCATTAAGACCCTTTAAAGCATATATAAACTCATGGAAAAAGTTAGTAGAAAGATTATTAAAACCATTAGTAACCCATCTTTACAAGTTTAAGAACCAAATTTTAGTAATGCTTAACGCGTTGGACTGTTGAACAGAAAATTGCGGGTTCGATCACTAGTGACGGCAACATTATTTAAAAAAAAAATAATATGTAGAATTTTATATCCCTCTTAAAACTTATTTATTGCAACAAAACAGGTACTTTATTCCACTAACCTTTTTATTTAATTAGATCAAAATGTAAATTTACCACCACTTGCACAGTCTTAGATTAATGTGGTTCTGGTGTGGTGAGACTTGAAATTTGCCTATGTGAAATTTGATGAAGTGCTAGTCTGAGATACTCTCTATGTATTATTCACTCTTATGATTTTAGTAGCAATTTGTATATTGAATAATAAACGTGTTTTTTGGTCCTTTGTTTGTAGTTTTTTTTTCTAAACTGTGTTAGTATAAAAATTACAATTGATGTGCGTAAAGAAAGTTTTTTTCTTTAGCTGCTCTTTATTAGAAATAGTGTGATTTCGTATGCGTTTTTCTAAATTATTCCACAAGTGATCAATAGGATTCAAATCGGGACTTCGGTGTAAACAAATGGCTGTAGTTAGTGTGGCGCTTTGAGTTATTAAAACACTAATGGCTTGGAAAAAGAAAGCATTGAAATTTATTTTTCCAGCAAAAAAAAAAAAAAAAATAACAGCTTTGCGATCGCCAAAAAAAAAAATTGACAACTTGTTGTCCATTTTATTTTAGATAAAAAATGCTGCCATATCTGCTGACAAACTGAAATTTGACGTTTTCGCTTGTCTGTCATTTAAGACGGCAGTTAGTGTGCATAACTGACTGCAAACTCAGATGACACCATATGACAATCCGTTTTCATACAATTGCCAACAATTTGGACAAATTGACATTAAAAACGACATACCGAAAACCATGCATTAGGAATGCCAACAGTTTTATAATAAATTTTATAGGGTAAATCAAATATAAAACCGTTTTGACTAGGGGTACCATGACTTGTGCTGCACTTAAATATGGAGTTATATTGGCCTACAATTTTAATAACTTTTAATTAGTTAAACAAGTGAAATATTTTTTGGATTTGCGGTAGTATACAAGTGAATACACAAAATAAAAATTTTTTAGTTACGAAATTTTTGAGAAATTTGGGGAGATTTTTTATTTTGACAGGGGCACCATTACTTTGGAAAAAAGAGAACAAAATATGGTTACATGCATATTTGTTGCTGCCTTAAGGAAAAAAATAGAGCTGCCATATTGTATTATTCAAAATAAGCCGAGGATAATTTATGATAGTACAATATTTCACAAGTTGGCAGCACTTTTTTTTACTTTCACCTAGCTGCGACAATATAATTTGTTTTCGACTGGAATTTAACTAAAACTTAGTGAATTTAACGGTGCTGCTTTCATTTTTCGAATAATTATCAACAGGTGAGCGCAGGCCGTTTTTTTACTTTTACTTGTTTTTTTTTCTAAATTAGTTCTTCTAAAACAAATTTATTTATCTTTTATAATTGTATATTTAAGGCAAATTTTCATTGGCATTGGCCAAAAAATTTCATTGCCATCAAATAATGTCAAGACACCGAGTTAGACATTGATGTTTTGTGGTACACAATATTTGCATATACGAGTAAGTACTAATTTTAATCCATGCATGTTCTAATTTTCATTGAACCCTGGTTAAACAAATTTGTTAAATAGAATTAACAAAATCTATGTATGTACAGTGTCGGTCGAATTTGGTTATTAGCAAAATTTAAAAAAAAAATATTTTATTTCATAATTGTTTATTATAAAAATACTTTTGATTTAAAACAAAAGAAAACATTTTACAAAACTGTGGCAATAAGCCACAAAACTTAATCATATTACCTTAGATGTTTACTATTTTATTTGATTGTTAGAAACTTCCTACAATAATAAGGGAGTTAAATAAAAGAAAACTCTGTTTCTTCGAACAAAATTTTGCACCAGTCTATCAGTGGTTTCTGATCATTCAAAGTGACCGTGCAACTTTTTTAAAATTTAACTTTAGTCTTCAGCGCAATTAAAAGAAAAAAAATAATAAGTGATTTTAATAAAGGTGACTCAGGGACATGCATTGTAAAAAATTGCCACTCACTATAGCATAGTTTGCCGAATTACAAACCGTTATCGTTCTTGGTTAACTAATCATACATCGAGGTGACCGATTGCGGGAAACCAGCAAATGCAACGACCACACAATAACTCGGATTATAAAAATTATGTGCGCTAGTTTTATCCAACACTGTACATATTTTGTATGCAATATTTTGCCTGCTCAATACAAACTTTATGTAGGCGTGTGCTTAATGCGATTGATCTACATATTTTCTGCTTAAGCGATTGTGTGTGAGTACGTAACGAAAGGTAAAATTTTGTAAACAATTGTACTAATTTAAGCATCCTTAATAAAATGGGATCGTCTTACTCATATAAAGGCTGTAAACGAAATTGTTTTTACAAAGTTAATTATTAACTGTAAACTACCTTAAAAATACAGGTAATCTTAAATCATATGTTATTTTGATACTAATATATGAATTCTGTTCAAAATATTTACTATCAGTTAGTATCATAACAACGCGGACCAAAATGAGTCGCTGAACCACGTTTGGAAATATTGGAAACTAATTTCCAAAGCGAGTGCTGTGGGGCCAAAACTGTCTGTTTGTGAAGAAATTTTGGCCGAAATAAAACACTCACCTAGCGTGCTGTACGCAAATTTGTACAAAAAGTTCTTGAGACTGGTTTGCTAGTGGACAATATGAAAGTGGCTGCAAGTGTGCAACTCAATCCAAAAACATCGACTTGCCATCGATCTCAACAACTCGACATTTCACACACCAGCATGATAAGAATTTTGCACAAAAATCTTGGGTTATTCGCTTACAAGGTCCAATAGACTTAGAAATTGAAGGCAAACGACCCTCAATGACTTCTTAGTTTGAGTCCTAAGGCAGCCATACACTTGGTTCTTTTTTTGGAAGTTTAACCGCACAAGTAAAACTGTACGATTAAAGACGAACAACATATCCACACAGTTCAAGTCGTTTACTTCAAGAAAAAAAAAAAATATAGAATAAACAAAAAATTAGAGCAAACAATAATCAGCTGGCGTTCTAATATTGCCTGGTATTTGACTCTGACAAAACCGTCCTTTTTAACTGTGTAATCACACCCGTGAGCAGTTTTGAATGAACACGTTTGAAAACGGACGGGTAGAATCAAGTTGCGACTGATATTTTTGAACGCGTTTAAGGAGGTTGGTTTTTGGCCACACACCCTGCGAGAAAAGGACCTACCCCAGGACATGTCACGTGACCGGTTCGTTCCCAGCAAAAATAAATGGAAGTGATTCTTAAGGAATTAATTTTTCATTGATTCTAAAGTATCGTTTAGTTCTGATTTTTCTCTTCTAAGGAAGTTCTTTTTCACAACTTATAAAAATGTGATTTTTAATGAAATTAAACACTTTTCAAATCTATGACGCTACAAAAAGTAAAAAGTTTACATATTGTAGTAAAAATTGCAAGGATTTCGAATAGAGATAAATAAGGCCCAATTGCTGAATTTCCCGCTAAAATTTAACGAACAGTAAAACTCAAACTTTGTATAGGAAACAACAACAAATGTGTCAGTTAAATTCCCAGGTAGAAGCTAACGGGAGATTGTGAAAATGAGGCTAAGGCCCGATTACTGATGTCCTGTAGAAATCTAAATTAAAAATTCAAAATTTATTTGGGAAGAACAAAAGATTTAATTTTTCACTAAACCATAAGAAGGGCTTTAGATGCAATGAAAAAGGATCATAAAAGAAAACTTCCACCCTATGACATCCCTATGTAAAAATCATTGGTTCCGATCCAAATTTTCACAACACCGGAATCAAAATCACTGCTTCTTTTTCTCTTCTTCTCTTTCTCTTGCTGGGTTGTGATAGGGACCGTTTTTTTTTAATATGAGCTAAAACAGCATGTCACACAACTAACCCCAAAGAACATTTCACAGAACTAAAGCAAAAGAATGTGTCATTACTTTTAAACCGGTCACGTCTTTAGAAACTCTGCGGAAAAAGCCCTATCCTAGGACTCGTCAAGTGACCGGTTCATTGTGATAGGGACCCGTCACGGGACTGGTTTTTTATATGAAAAGGACCGGTCACTTTAACATGGTCTTGTCCTAGGAGGGGATCAATTGCCATGTGTGACATGTCACAGAATTGTTCTAAAAGAACATGTCACACAACTAGCCCCAAAGAACATATTACAGAACCAACGCAAAAGAACATGTCATGACTTTTATATCGGTTACGTGGTAGGTACTTTTGAAACCAATCCTCGTTTCACCTTTCACGTGATATGTATTTTCAGAACCCGTACACTTTTCATCTATCTCGGGACAGGTCCCAAAATCCAACTTACCCCTGTTTTCCCGCAGGGAATTAAATCCATTTTATAAGGCTTTTAAAAAAAATTTTATCACGATTTTTAGTGTGAATTTACAAAATTTCGCTTGTTATATTTTGCAACTAATTCAAATTAGTTTTAAACGAGATTTCAGATGTAGAGCAAATTTATTTTCAAAAGATCTTAGTCTACCAATGGCATTTTAGAATTTTGACCCTTTGCCATCTTTTCTTGATATGAAAAGTTTCTTTTATGATTACAAAATTAATTAGTTTTATATATTACTTAGAATCTATTAAGTATAGTATTTTATAGAATTTTTGCAATTCGCGGTTTAACATACATAGACAATTTTTTTCGTTTACACTCTTTATTTTAAGCAATTTTGTCTTTTACAAAATAGAGATTAAAGAATTTAAGCTACATACAAATAAATATATAGCTAAAACCAGGTATGACGAAATATCCCAAACGTGTAACTAGTACAGTTACAAATCCGGTAGCCTAAACGAGTTAAAAGAAACTAGAACAAAACTTAAGATCATAAATTTGGGAAAAATACAATCTTAATCAGGTTCATTCAGGTATGCAATTGTAAGAAAACAAAAATTACGTATGCACAGAATGACCGAAAAAAAAGGGAAGATTTAAATAACAAAGGATTAAAGGTAATACACAAAGACACAAACATTTCGCATGCAGCGATTAATGCGTGACCTTTCAATTTAATCTCGAGCAGATTTAAACAGGCCTAAGCTAAAGCAAACGTTTGCTCCTTTAATTTCTAACGGCTGTATGAACAATACCAACGATTTTCCTAAGTAGTTTAATCTTCATATTTCACCATCTTTTAGTTGCTACAATTTATGTTTTAATCAGTTTGATCCTGTTTTTCGTGTTAATCTTGTTTTTATTCTTAATAACTAAGCGGGTTGAAAATGTTCGTTTAGAAACTTTGTGTGTTAAATAAGATCAAAATTACCTTTCATTACAAAGTACAATGCTGGTCTTTTTGAGATTAGTTTAAATAATTGTAGCATAATGGCTTTTGTATTTTCCGTCAATTTGTAAAGATTGAAAAATGTGTCTCATGCGAAATGGTAAATTGATTACGTTTCCACTTAAGCCTTTCACTACCCACATTTTGTTTGTTTATATATAAGATATACTATTTTGACTTCAGATTCTTGTTAAAGGCCTCAAATTAAAAGAAGAAGAAATTAATTTATCCACTACTAGCCACCAAAAATGTTTTAAAAAATCAAGTTTTTTTAAACTTCCCAGCTCATTTTTATTACAAAAACATTTTAATATCCAAAAATCGAGGTATTTTTATATGAAGAAAGTGAGGGTTAATGAATTAAATGAAGAAACGTGCCAAGTCTCGTGATTTTTGAGTTGATTTTTTTTTATAGTAGAAGGTCATTATTATATAAATTTTTTTAAATATGCACACTGTAGTGTGCAAAAGAAGTGAAACATTTTTGGTACATGTTTTAAAAGAGTTGTTAGGGATAGTCATTTTAATCAGTGCCAGAGAGTAAAAGACAGTGTTGCCTTCAAACGTTATAAAAATTAATTCACGAGAAGTTGAGAACTTATTAATACCTGCCAACCTAGCATGGGACGTAGGAGATGACTTCGTCTCACTTTCTTCTCCTGCTGGACGATAACTGAGACGACACATGTTTCTGCAGCTGTCGTCCCGTCGGATGCTCTTTAGGTTTCTGCTGGGGTTGATATGCTGGCGAATATTAAGCGAAAGGATTAGTATGGATATTTACGGAACCATCGCTCCAGCTAGATCTCTTCATGAGTGATGAGCACACAACTTTACCAAACCCTCTCGTAGGACGTGACCTTGTGCGGCACACTTTCCAGTTTATCTCTCGAACTCTTTTGTCACCTGTGTGGTTGGGCTAGCGCAGAACGTCTTTAATAAGGGGTGATCGACTGGGTGTTCTCAGGACTCACATAAGTGAGATGACTCACTCTCTTCTCCGAATCTTTGCTGGACGTGACCTAGGACGGCACACATTTCGGTAGCAATCGGACCACTTGCACCACGGATGCTTCTTAGTTCCCCGGCGGGATTGATTGTACTGTGTTGAGATCCCTCCAGGAGTGACCTGGGATGGCTCACCACTATCGTAGGATATATACTTGTACGACACAATTTCATGTCCAGCTGTCATTTAAGTCTTCAAAGGATATTCCAACACCACCAATGGTGGTGACCGGGTACAGCACACTTCGTTGTCTTAGCCTCGTCGACAGGACTTTGCCGGATGTTCTATGACCTCCAAAGCTTGCTACCTAAACGGCACACTTCCTGGTCAAAGTCTCTACAGGACCTCAACGCATGTGTTCCGCAACCTCCAAAGGATATGACCTCAAATGCCACACTTCCTTGTCCAAGTCTCGCCCACAATACCTCGACGGAAGTTTCACGACCTCCTAAGTTTGTGACCTGGAATGGAGCACTGCCTGGCTGAAAATATTTAATTCTGTATTAAAGACTCAAAAGGTGGTTTTAGAGTCTCCGAAGATTGTGACCTGGTACACATACTTCCTTTCCGAAACCACGTTTAGGGCTCTCACGATACTTCCAGGACTTCTTTAGAATCTTTAAGGATATTCACTTTAAAAATTTTATTGCCGCTATTTTATTTTTTTTAATTCTAATCTCAGATTCAAGATTAAAAGCCTGAAAATCTTCAGAAAACTTTTACTGCCGCTATTTTAATTTTTTGAATTCTAATCTCAGATTCAAGATTAAAAGCCTGGAAATCTTCATATAACCCTTAATTGATCCTCTAGGCATTTTTGTTTCTTTTTCTATGGGCTTGGTTCACGGTGCGATATTGACCTATAAGCCACTGATGTGGTGGAGGCCGGTGAACACGAAGTGACATCTTAGCAAAGTCTGGCTGTAACAGAGGCCACCCGTTTGGTACCCCAAGCGGGCTTGGAAGTGATCATAGCATCTTGCCGGGTCTCGGTGGCAAAGACAGCACTTAGACGAAGGGGGATGCAGAATCTGAGGCGCTAGTTCGATGATGTGCAACTCGGCCAGGGACAACTGAGCTGCTGACTCTGTTATTCGGAGTTGTAAAATTCTGGTCTTTATAGAAGGTTCTGGTGGAACGGTTTGACGTGATAGAGGACTTATCGGATAGGGAAACGAGGGGGAGGTGGACGGCCTTGATTGAGGATAACTCGGACCGTTCAAGAAAAACTAAAACAATACCTGGTTTTCATAAGCGGGCATAAGTATGCTTATGGGAATTCTCACGGGCAATTGCGCGATAGGTCGAATGGCTGTGCGCTGGGGTCACTGCCGTGGAGATTACTGTAGGAGCTGTAGAAACGAGGAGAAGAAAACATTGCATCATTTGTTTTCCTAGGGGCGACGAATCAGATATCTGGACAGCAGATGATGTGGGCAGCCTGAGGCATGTATCTGTACGGTCTCGTGAACTTTAATTTCTTGTTTTTCAGGACATAGTTTTTACATGTGGATGTGGTGGAGACAGAGAATGTCGTAATGGGCTTTATGGCCTACAAGTGAACTCGCCGATTAAGGGGCTTCCATTCAACCTAAGCTAGGACTGTATGTCCTATAAACATCTCATTAAATATTTTCCGATGAGAATTTCTGCAAAAAATAGAACAATTAATATTATAAATGATATTTTTTTACAAAATAGAATAAAACGAATATTACTTGGATATTATTTCCTACAAAAACTAATGCATATATTAATATCCTTTAAAACTTCTTGTAATTAATAACAAATAATCTTATATTGTATATAAAATGATGACATTTCTTAAGAAAATTTCATGCTTAAACTAAAGACAATATTATAATTTTCTATTTAATATGAGAAAAAGTAGCATTTTTACATGATCGCCCCGGTATTGAATTGAGCCTTAAAACAAATAGTCTTTGTTGAAATTGACTCAGCAGAAAAAATGCAAAATTGTTAAAAATGTGCAAGAATGCATGTTTACAGTCATACAATTCCCGTTAATTTAAACCGGCATAAGACTTAAGATCTTCGAGCTACAGGTCATAATGTCTCAATCATATGCCGTTAGCTAAATGTATTGTGTCTCCTATTATTGACTTAACCATTTGTGGTCATTTGTTTTTTGGCGGCGTCTTTGGTTTTTACTTATTTTTTTTTTTTGCAAAAGTCATATTGGTCATGTATTTTACTTAAAAAAAAGGATTTCTTTTTGTTTGCTTTCCTGTGTGTTTAAAGTCAGGTGACATTTTTTATTTAGACTTAACGGTAGACGTTATCTTGTAAATAACGGATTTTTACTTTTCCCACATGATGACATACATGGACTTAGGCTTTTAGCTAAATTTTACTGGATTTTTAATAATAATGAAACTCTTTGATGTTTGGCGTTTGAGATTTGTTCTTTGGAAATATTGAAATTTACTTGTTTGACCACCATTTTTCTTTTTAACCTACATTTCAGCCATGAATAACAACCACCACCACCAACACACATCAGCCACTACATGGTTTCTTTATAACTTGTGAAAAATGTCTACATCACATAACCCTTATGGGGTTTGTTTGCCATCATAAAAAGTGGTTTGTTAGAAGGGTTGTTACTTAATCATTATGTATTAATCATGAAAAGGGGGAAACTTTTATTAAAATCCAATATTTTTGTTACACACAAAGTCACGTGTGGTGAATTAAATAAATTGCATTCATTTTAAATACAACATGGCGTCAAGTGTTGTGCTCATATTGTTTATGTGGGCTTTGTGTTTGTTATTGGTGTCATTTTTGGGATTAATAAGCGGAAACATAAATTTATACACAATTTAAATTTATCGTGTTTTTGACGTTTTTGATAGTTTCCAAATTTTCAAATATTTGCTTTGCAGTACTAACCCGGTTTCAATTTTCATTTCTGAAGATATGCTTTCAAAAAACTTTAACAGTTAAAAATAACTAAAATTTTAGTTATTTTAAACCTATTAACTGTCATTTTCAGTAGATTATTTAACTGTCATTTTCAGTAGATTCTTTTGACAAACATAATTGAGTCTAGACTCATTAGAATGTTGTTAGGGATGTGTTGGCGTACGCTGATGACTTGCCGGTAGTAATGAAGGGAAAGTTTCTTGCCTCCTAGAGGAATATTATACAAATGGCTCTGAGAAAGTTGGATATTAGGACAAGGGCCCTTGGACTTGGGACCAATTTTTACAAAACAGAGCTTGTAATATTTCATATGGACCATTTCAATACCACTATTGCGCCTGCTACTGTAGTATCAAGTATCTCGATGTAATTATGAACAGGAAGTTTTTCGAACACAACGTACAAGAAAGGGGGGAAAAAGGTGGTGATGGTCCAGTGCTCCTGTAGGAAGGACATATGTAGCGCTGGAGGCTGGGTCCCAGAATCGTTTGATGGATATACACCGCGGTACTTCGCCCAAGGGAACGGGCTTGAAATAATTAGCGGAAATAGTTTGCTTGCGAAAGTTTTGAAATTATGGGTAAGCCAAGAGATCTCCGAACAGCCAGAAAACACGTTAACCATCGTCGCCATCATTTGGGTACAAGATGGAAGGCTAATCCTTTTGATGGTGTCTCCCACGCCAAGGGTATTGTACTTGAAAAAGTTGGTGTTGAAGCCAAACAGCCTAACTCTGCTACTCGTAAGTGCGTGAGAGTACAATTGATCAAGAACGGCAAAAAGATTAACGCTTTCTTACCTCGTGATGGTAGCTTGAACTATATTGAAGAAAACGATGAAGTCTTGGTCGCTGGTTTCGGTCGTAAAGGTCATGCTGTCGGTGATATTCCCGGCGTACGTTTTAAGGTTGCCAACGTGTCGTTGTTGGCATTGTACAAGGAAAATAAAGAACGCCCAAGATCTTAAGAAGTGGCTGTTTCGTTTTTAAAAACACCTTATAATAAAACAGTTCTTTGCTTTTTACATTTTACACCCCAATTAAAATTAAAAAAATAATTAGCGGGGAAGAATACCCTGTTGAACATCGGGAGCACTACATATTATACCATTGGATGCATCGCACATTAAACTGCATTAAATATTGATGTGGGCGCAGTGTGATATTGGGGAACGGTAATGTTCGCCGAATGTGGATCATTACTTCTATGGATACGCATGAACACCTATTTAACGCGCATATACCGGCTAGGGTCTCTTTAGCGGGTGGCGTACCGCTGAGGAGGCGTGGAACGCACATCAAATCCTGAAACCGAATTGGCTTGGAGTCTATTCCGGGTAGATTGGTTTGCAGTTGTCTCAGAGATTGCCAGATCACTGCAACATGTTTCAGGCTGAGGTGTTGGCGATGGTATAGGCTGCCGCTTAGCTTGTTCTGTTTACGACAAGCGTTAACAACTACTCTTATAGTCAAGCAGCGGCCAAGTCCTTGGGGTCAATATTTCTGAATATTGTTGCTGCCCATAAATCCTTAAATGAGAATTCTAAAAGGTTTGATGGTCTCGCGGCACGGAGACAACCCAGCAAAATGTAAAGCTGATGAATTTGCAAAGCTGAAAACCTTATTACATGATTCTAAGCGCTTCTATCGCTATCCAAAAGAAGGGATATTTCAAATATATTCGAGGTAATAACGGGTAACAGTCTTATCGAAAGGCATGCACCGAGATGGGGGTCGCTTCATACGACTTCTGTATGAGCTGCAGGTACGAGGAGGAGAAAAGCATCGAACACTTTCTCAGCTCGAGTCCTGCGCTGGCGAAGCGTAGGATACTTTCATTCAGATCGGTGTATTTTCGTGACCTCAGTTCAATGGTTGTTTGCCGTAAATGCACGATGAGTAAATACAAAAAGTAAAAAGACAAAAAGTGTTATTAAGTTTTGGAGAAAAGATCTCTATTTATTTATTTAAAATATATTACCTTCGTATAAAGCAGTAGAAAAAAGTTACCCATCGTTTTGTATATATAACTAACCCGAACTTAAAGCAAAAAGGAGGTGACAAAACAATGCTTAAGTGACGTTTATTACTTATAATCTATGTAAATACTCCCTTCAAAGAAGTATAAAAGGGGAGTAAAATAGATCATAGCGTAGTATTAACCCACAAAGGGGTCAGAGTTTGCCAAGGGGACAAAATGTAAAAAATCTATGAAAATTAAGCATTTGTGCTGTTACACATGACGCCAGCTGCCACTGCGACCTAACCTAGTTTTGTTTCTTACATCACATATCCAAATTTTAGCAAACCTAGCCAAGTCTTCTTTCAATTTAGTAAAATTTGTATTACCTGCTAATGGTTGCACTAAAATTTGGCAGATAATTAACTTTTTACTAGATTAACTCTTCAGCACAAAATCTTCTGGTGGTTGATTTTCTGATTGCCATAAATCCATTCACTAGTTGCATTCAGCTAAATTTATGTTGAGCTCAAATGTGTTTTGGCTTAATCTTAATAGGTTCCTAGGCATTTTCTGTCTTTTTCATTTTTTACTAATAAGAATTGGGGCTGATTTATGTGCTCTAAATCCGTACAGCAGAAAATCACGTAAAAATATTAAAAAAAATATTGAAAAACAAAAAAAAAAAGAATCGTTTTAATGATATTTGTAAAACATTTTTAAATCTGGTCTATAATGACTACAATTATAAGTTTAACTACTGGCAATGAAATAGATATATCTTAAAATGAATTTGCACAAGATTCTTGGATCAAAACAATCCATAGACATTATTTATTTTTTTGCTGAGTCAAAACAAGTAAATCCCTTTTCCACTTTTTTTTTTGTTTCTTTCGAAATTAAACATTAAACAAGACGTAATCGATGGCTGTGAAAAAAAGGCGTATGGGCGAGACAAAATTTCTAAGACAAAAAAAAAAAGAGATGACAAAAACTCATTTACCATAAAATTAGCAAGCGATTGTTGTTCAACGAATAATGAGCATGCAAAAAAAAATATCTATAGAGAAAAAAATGAAGTAAATTATCGATAAAACCACATAAAGACGTTTGTAGAGATTAAAAAATAAATACTAAAGCGTAAAAATACTTACAAAATCCTGTTTTGTTATTATTTCTTTGTAAGGAGGTAGAAAACAAAAGCCTCAGAGACAAAGGCTAACTAAAAAAAATGTAGACTTAAAAGAAAAAGGCATTTATTTGCTAAAGTGATGTTGTTGACTTAAGATTACGAGAGAAGACATAACAAACGATAAATCCTGTCATGTAATGGCAAGTGTAGACAAATAATCACTGACTGCAATATATTGATGCTAAACGTAACAATGGAGTTAAAAAATTATTATCTTTCAAATGAGCGTAAATCTTTTAAGCAAACAATTGAAAATTTAAAAATTTTTTTTTACAAAGAATTCAACAAGTAAATTTTTGTTTTTGAATATGTTTATTTTAGTTTTTAACATATAATTTTTATTTTTGTTTAACAACATGATTTAAATCATAAACACCTCTTACACATTTAAGCTTAACACCGGGTGTATCTTGAAGACGTCCTACACGGCACAAAACAATATTGTGTTCTTGTAAATTATGTCCAATACCGGGTACATAGGCCACCATTTCTTTGCCAGTCGACAAACGTACTAGAACACATTTACGATTGGCAGAATTAGGTTTTTTTGGCTTTTTGATGAGTGTTTTAAGGACTACTCCTTTAGCAAATGGTTTACCATCCAATGGTTGACGTTTTGGATTTGTCTTAACATGTGGTCCTGTTCGATGCATTTGATTTAGAGAAGCCATCTCACGTATATGCAGAAAAGTATTGTTGACAACTGTAAGAGAGAGAAAGAGAGAGAAAAAATCAGTTTAAGTGCTTTAGCGATAAACAGCATAATAATATTTTTAATGTAGCGCACTTTTGTGGTCCAAAAAATTTTAAGATAGATTAACAGTGTAAAATCCGAATTATGTCCCAACGATAAACAAGATTTACGAAGATTTAACATAGATACGAGTACAGAGTAGCTTTGAGATCTATTACTGAGACAACTCTTTTTGGGGGGCACTGTACTACATTGTCTGCTACATTTCAAACCATTTAGTTTTGGGATCAAAACGTTTTTTCACTAAATTTAAAAAAGCAGCCGTACGAGGGAGAGAGTTATTTTCCAAACACAATGACACAACTAAAGGCATGAAATCGTAATAAGGCTTACATGGCATTTGGAAGTCAGACAACAGTGTTATGCAACTTCTCATAACACCACAAAAAGTAAAGATCTATCGAATGTGGGAGTTGGTTGGTTGGTTGGTTGGTTGGTTGGTTGGTTGGTTAAGCACAGAACCAACTCTATGGCGCTCAAACCAAAAATTATCCATTGTACCCTTCAGAGGAAAAAAAAATAAAATAAAACGGAGTCTCAGACTACAATTTCCCTAATCTGAGTACCACCAGAAGATTTTATGTTGCCACATTTTCATCTGGTCTGAATACAAAACACTTCGTAACCCTGACGGTAGTCCCATGTGACCACCTTTCAATGAAAACAGATTTTATATATGAGCCTATCCAAAGTACTTACCATGACATGCTGATACTCAGCTGCCTTTGGGATTTATGGTAATCGAAACCGATACAATGCATTCAAAGAAGACAGACCCTGTTCCCTATAGAAACCTCGTTGGGCATGTGACTACACTCGTGAAACACCCTTGATTATCACTACAATATATTACCCAATTCGGATCACAAGACATGAGCGAACTATTTCAGCCACCAGTTCATAGAGCACCCCTGAGACAAGGCGAAATGAAATATCGCGAGGAAACCTTGCGAACTCCGAGTCACTGACGAACCACTAACTTTTACGTATAATGAGGTTAAAGAAGCTAACGTAAGAGAAAAACCATCTAAGGCATTAAAATCCGACGGAATCTCCATGCTGATGGTCAAGCAAGTGGATGCTCCAGGAGTCGGCTACTTGACGAAAACCCTCAACTTGTCCTTATCCACCCTGGTTGCGTCCAACACCAGTATGCATTCCGCAAACAATATAGCAAGCCATGGTCTGAATCAGAATCATCCTTGCGAAAGGATGGTTCTAATGGCTCTTGACCTATCCAAAGCATTTAATACGGTCAGCCATATGACCCTCTTCAGAGACATATCGGATTTTGATCTTCACAATCGCACGAAGTGGTGGATGGTGAACTATCTGTGTGGCCGCCAGCCCTTAGTAGGGTTTCGGAATAAGGAGGCCAAGCCATGTAGAAATAAACAAGGAGTCCCTCAGGGTGGAGTTCTCTTCCCGGTATTGTTCATTTACATTTCGAAGTTCCCTGCGAAAATACTGGCAACGGCTCTCACAATGTCGATAGCTTATGAGGTAGAATTAATAGTTTTCTTCACTGGTAGGAATTTGCTTTTGTCCCCATCAAAAATCTCTTCACCACTTGGACGAATGAAGTAAGGTTGGAACTGAATGTAGCGGTCGATAGTGTGCAAATCGCAACGCTAAACTATCCCAAGATTCTTGGGGTCACATTTGACAGCCTTTTCATTTCCACTGCGCATGCCACTGATATCTGCAACAAAATGCAGAGTATGAATAAGTTCTTCAAGTCGCTAGCCGGCAGCTGTTGGAGTATGGGCAAAGAAACCTTGTTGGCAAACTAAGCGGCACCTGTGTGGTCACCTAGAGTCAGCGAACTCTGCCCTCAGGACAGTAACAGGATGTATACAAATGTTCTCACTACATTTAGCAAAATGATCTCGAAGCAAATCCTCCTAGGATGTCATCGGAAAGTCACCCGATTAACCATATAATGGAGCTTAATCCCCCCAAGACATGACAGAAAGTAACTTGGTCTATACATCAGTAACTGAGGAATCCCTTATATAAAACATCCCACTAAGCAGGTCTTAACGATATTCATCTGGTCACGCTAAATGACCCCCACCGCCCATTGTTAAAGAGGGAGAGAGAACTATTTCTTGTAGAACGAGAGTGATCCTGGCACAAATACGTTCGGGATGGTGTTTGGTCCTACGCGTAAACAAAACAAGCGTAGTCTGGTTCGGATTAACAGATCAGATGTTCACAAAAGCTTGCATTTTCCTTCAAACTGTTCTTAGTGACCTCCCAGATAACAAAGCGCAAGCATCATCATAAGTGCACACCTTAAATCTGAATCTGCACTACAAATGAATTGACCACGAAACTCCACAGCAGTGAGGAGAGTAGACCCCCTCGAGGCCATTCTCTACTGACCTCAATATTAACCTTTCAGCCCCAATGACTTTCAGCGGTTAACGGCCTTCTGGATAACATTCAGTGAATCCACTCAATGCGTCTCGGCCGTAGATCTCATGTATTCAAAAGACAATGAGAAATTTAAAAATTCTCAAACAAAAAAGTTTTGAACAAATTCGAAACTAAAAACTAGATTGATAAACTATGTTTCTTACTAATTCTTATCTGCTCTATCACATATCATAGAAATCTGCGGGTTACACCAGTGTGGAGTTTCCTTGATTGAGAATACCCGGTACTTAAAACATTCGAAGCTGAGATTTCTCATGGATGTGCCTCTAATAAATTTAGCCAAATCAAGATTTTTTTTTATCTTCAGGATTTATTTTTTGACTAGAACATATGAATAGAAGAAAACTCTATTATTTAGCTCAAAAACAGGAGTATAATTTTAAAACATAAGGACTCCAATAAAAATAATAACGACCATTTTTAAAAATCATCAACTAGCGTTATATTGTGGGCGTCCATAATGTTAAACCTACAATAAATATTACACATAAAAAAGTGTGACAAACGCGTGCAATGAGGTGTATTATTAAAATTCGCATCTGACAATAAGGGTTAAATTCAAAATCGAATTTAAACACAAACTCTAATCAAATATGGTCGTCGACAGATGTCATATTGGTAAATAAACGATTACAAATATATACACAAAAGATGTATATATTTATATACACATAGCGGATTAAGAAATATGGAATATCTAGTCAAATAATCGTCAAAAATAAAATATTTTTTTTTTTTGCAAAATGATGACAAAAAGATTAGGAAAAAATATGCGGAAAAATATTGAGAAAAAAAAACATTTGTTACAATAGAAATCAATATACTTTTTTTTTTGCTTTCAGCTAATCTCTGTGAAAAATCTTTATACAATGGTCAATAGAAAAAAATGTATTTTATGCATGTATATTTTTAATAATTGCAGCCAAATGACAAGGTTTGGAATGCCATAAGGAAAATCTTTATATAGAGTTTTTTTTTTGTTGGTGATTGATAGTTATTGTGCGTATTTTTATAATAAACAAAAACGCATTTTGGTTTTGAAATTGACCCTTTTTTCCTATTGTTTAAAAATGATTTTAAATAATGGGTTGTTTTATATTTGATGACCATTGTTTAGTTAAGACAACATAAGTTTTGGCATTCATCAATAACGCATAATGATTGTGTGAAATATATTTTTGAGGTGAAATATGAAATTTGTGTTGTTAGTCTAACCTATACCCTAGCAGAAATGGCTAGGGGATAGGTTTCACGACGAACTGGGGTGTATCGCTGGATGTAGTCCAGCCAATCTATTAGGGTTTGTCAGGGAAATATGACGGCTGTTTCTAATGAAAGGACTGTAGGGAGAGTCTTGTCCTACATACGTAGTTTCTTTGGACCTCTCAACTTTTTTCTTCATTACTTTACTTCTCTTTCTCTCTCTCTCTCTCTTTCTTCTTCCTCTATACTGAGAGGATTCACAATGGACCGCATTGGTCCATAACCCTTTTAACCTAGCCTAACCTATACTTTTTTCTTAAGTTTTTATATATTAAGAGATAATTTATAATTTTTAAAATCCTAGAGAATAAACTGCATTTTCTGGTCAGCTATGATCTTCATTAACATTGTTCATGTCTTATAGTGTTAATTGCAAATATCTCTTAACTCACAACTTTAAAGAAAAAATCCATATGAGAACTATTCCAAGTTGAATTAATGAGTTAAGATGAAATTTATTTACGAACTTTGGCTGTGTTTAGTAATCTCCTTAATTAACATCATATTAATGTCTATCGTTATTACGATTTGTTTTTAAATTAAGTATAAATCTTATTACAGTAAATATGATTCTAGTTTAAATAAACATTTTTGGTACATTAATAAATATATAAACATTTTAGATTATGTTTCCGTCTAATAAATAATGGTTATCCCCAAACCATCCCCCCTTGGTGTGAGTGCACTTAGCTCGAAACAGAAACTGTCTAAGAGGGAGATTAGAGCAGCAAAATGCAAGCCTGGGAAGCATATCTGTTGGGACAAAGAAAACGTCCCTAGGGCATCGAGGTTGCGCAAGATCTCTCTCCTAGTACTCTGGGGGCTGATCCCGGAATCGTTTGATAAATATATACGGCGGTAGTTTGCCCTATTCTTTTGTATGGAGTCATTTGAAAGTGGGTGCCGGCACTGGATAAGACGACCTTTTTTAAATATTTCCAGAGGGTACAGAGAATTGTTTCTTAGAGCGTCACGGGGACTACTACATTACCGGATGCATTCGACTGCATATTATTTGCTTTATTATACTGTGGAAGCAAGTAGTGGCTGATGAGGTTATGAGGCTGCAATCGACGACACAATGTGTCTAAAAATGGGGTAAATAAAGCATAAATTGATCTATACTCCCGTAGGAAAAACCCTGGGGGGCTGGATTCCAAAATAGTTCGATGAATATATACGTCCTATTCTTTTGTATGAGTTAATTTTTTGGTGGCCGACACTAGATGAGATGACCTATTTTAGATATTTGCAAAGAGTACATAAAACGGCTTCTGCGAGTATCACTGGGTCAATACGCACTACACCATCACATGCATTTGATATTAATTATACTGCATCTTATTTCCTTGAACATATTAAGGAAACAAGTAGCGTCTATAAGGCTGCGATCGATGTCACAATGGGCTGAATGTGGTTGTGGCCGCAGTGTGATTCTCCTCTGAATGCAGATCAAATGATTTCAGTGGCTCCTCTTAACCATCTATATACAAACCAGGAAGTTCGATAAGAAGGCGGGGCATCAAATTTTTTACGGGGATATATTCCGGTGAATTTGGTTTGGAGATTGTTTCAGGCTGAGTTGATGGTGATAGAGGAGGTTGTGCTTGTCCAAGCCCAGGCTGCGGAGAAGTACTTGGGGTCAACGTTTCAGATTATGGAAATTGCCCATAACTGTCGCACATACTTAAATGAGGTGGCTAAGCAGTTAAATATTCGAGCTGATAGACTTTCAAGACTGGGAACCTCCCTACTTGTTCTTGTGGAATTCAGAATTGTTGGTATTCTCCTTGCAACTTGTAAGTTGGGCAACTGGCTCTACTCTAAGAGGGCGAATAATTTTGCCAGGGAGCGATTGTGTGATCTTGATTCGAGGCGTACCAGGGTGCTACTATCGCTACCCAGGAGGTATATTACGGCAATCAAGGCTCTACTCCAAGAGGGCGACTAATCTCACGCGGGAGCGACTCTGTTATCTTTATTCAAGGCGGACCAGGGCGCTACTATCGCTACAAAGGAGGCATGTTTCGGATATCGAGGGTTTACAAACGCAACCTCGTCTTTCAAAAACTACTACTTTTCAGGACAGACAAAAAAAAAAAAACTTTTATAAAAAACTTGTCGACATTTTTAATCATTTTTTTTAAATTATTATTATTACTTTTCCAGTAAAATTTAGTAAAAATTACTCAGTAATTAAATTACAGAGAATAAGACAAAATTTTCTTCCAAAAAGAAAAACATCAAAAAAAAAGTACGTAAACTGAAAATTTGTAAGAATTAGTAAAAAAGTTAAAACAGCTGATTGCAAATACCAAACAACAAAAAAAATTCAACCGGTCAATATGGAAAATTTAAATAAAAAACGGAAATTATGTGTAAAGTGGTACTCCAGGAATATTTCGGAATTCCATCTAACTTCTTCCATCGTAAATAAGCTGATATTTACATATTTTCTTTTTTTACTTTTATAAAATAATATTTAATGTGTTTGGACAAATTTTTTGTTTTTCAATTATATTTTCTCAAGCAGCTGTTTTTTTTTTTGTCTGGCAAAAATTTATCCAGTAAAAATCAGTAGTTTCTCTTGAATCGACTTGTCACTTTACTCTCTATATTTGCTCTCTACTAAATGAGTATTTGTGTAAACAAACAACTTCCAGTAAAAACTTTCACAAATTTGTTTGAATTTGTACAAAATTTTTTGAGTTCCCAAATACTTAGTGTAAAAAAGTAATGAATTTTAAATTTCAAAAAAAAAATAAAATAATTAAAAAAAATGTCATGTTTTTTTTGTCTCTCCTGAAAAGTAGTAGTTTTTGAGATACTAAACCCTCGTAGGCTACTTTCAGTGGGGTCGGCATACTTTCATGACCTCAGTGTTCTCTGGAGTGCTGACATCTCACACCTCTTATGCTTTATACGCAGCTCCAACTGGTTCAACGGTGGAGTCTGATTGGCAGTAATCCATCTGACTCGCATAACGATGAACCTCTAAGTCAAATTCACAGGTTTTAAACATTCATAAAATAATTCAAATTAAAAAAAAAGTTTTTTAATTAAAAACTGATTTTGTAAAAACTGATCATAGGTACAGTTTTCTAATTTGAAATGCTTATTTGTACAAAAAAAATTCTCATAAACCACATCAGCACACACAATAATAGACACACAAATGCACACATGTTTGACAATATATTGAAATTCGAAATGACCACCCATTGTGTAAACTGCATATGAAAAATTTTAATCCCTTCGGCTGCACTTTTTTTTTTTTTTTTGTTAAAGTAACAAATGGACAAAAGTAAACAATTAAAAAGAAGGGATACAAAAACAATAGACGATAAACAATATATTTGACAACTTTAATAACCACCACACAGATTTATGAAATATTTGCATGAGAAATTGAAGAGTGGAAAAAATTATTAAAATTAGACTAAATTTTTTTTTACAAATATACAATCAGGTGGCATTAAATGGTTAATGGTTTGAAGGATTTTTTGCAGTTATTGTTTGAAGGGATTATAAAAAAAAAACACCACCTGTATTTCCTAAATTAGCGTAACATAGGAAAGGTTTTCAAAATTTGAAAAAAATATTTTTTTAATGAAAATTAGAAAAAATTGTCGCGCATTTAGTAGGTATTTAAAAAAAAAAACGTTTAAGAGTGCTGTACATTTAACAAAGAAATTAAATTTTTAGGTGATACGAATATGAAAAAACACAACACTAGTGCCCAGTTCGGTTAATCGATTAACCGATTCCTCGAGTAATCGCCTCTATATCGGTTTATGTCGAAACAAATATTTTAAAACTCAAATAATTATTCCAACCGAATAAATTTTTAATATGAATTTTTCTGTTATTTTTCTTTAAAGTTCCTAATTTTTTTAACTTTGGCAAGAAAATCGTAGAAAAAAAAACCTAAACTAAAATACAATCAAATTATTTTCAAATCCGTACACTCACCAAAAAAAGTATGTAATGGCAACTGCAAATTTTGCTGTTATTACGGGAATTTTTGCTTATTTGAGCCTTGCGTTATTTTTTGCTAATCTTAACAACACATGTCTGCTGACGTGTAGTACAATGAAACTAGTAGAAAAATTAGTAGCCGCTACTAAATTTTAGTAAACTTTTTGTAAAGTGTAATTTAAAAGGTTTGCTAAAATCAACAAAAAAAAAATTACTAAATATCACTAATATTAGTACAATCAAATCAGCATAAAAATTTAGTAAGCGTTACTAAATTTTAGTAAATTGCAGTAAACTCAATAAATTGTAAAATATAGCAAAATTTTAATTTATAAACAAATATTATTCAAATGCCCAAATTAATTTAATTATTTTTAGATACACTTGTTAGACTTTGTAGCTGTTAATTTCTTTTAAAATTGCTTTATACGAATTTGAATATACAAATTTATATTTTTTTTTATCGAACATTTTTATTTTATTTTTTTTTTTTTTTAAAAAAAATTTTAAACAAAATTAAAAAAAAAAATTCAATGGCTAACAAAATAGTAAAAACAAACGAATTTAGCATTTTGTTTTAATTTGCTATTTTTTGTTTTGAAAAATATTTTTAGTAATTTAGAAATAACATTTCCTTCAATATCCACTTTTTTAAAAT
Source organism: Eustalomyia histrio (assembly GCA_949748255.1). Classification (NCBI taxonomy): domain Eukaryota; kingdom Metazoa; phylum Arthropoda; class Insecta; order Diptera; family Anthomyiidae; genus Eustalomyia; species Eustalomyia histrio. The sequence goes on from OX456525.1 coordinate 144,803,704, forward strand.
TAGTAATTTCTTTTTGCTAATTTTTGCAAATCGGTTTTCAAAAAATTGTAAAATGATTTCTGAAGTTAGCAACAAAAATTTGTAAATGTTCTGTAAAAATTCTGTAATTTGTAAAATGTAAATAGCAAAAAAGTTGACTAAATAATAATTTTTTTCTACTAAAAATCAGTACAAAAATGGTAAAGTGGGATTGAAAACAGTTTACAAATTTTTCTACTAACTTTTTTTTCTGAGTGTAGATCTATTCCTAACCAGCACTATGACGTTACTTATGTTATAAAAAAATAATAATATAAAATTGCTTTAAATTCGAAAACTATATTTTATAAAAAAAAAAACATTTTCATTTAAAATTCTATGAAAAATTATAAAAACTTAAAATAATATGAAAATTTGTTTCTAATTTGATTTATCAATAAATTTTGATGAAGTATTAATTTCATTAGAATTAAGTTGTTTAGTCAAAAATATTAAAGAATACGCTAATTTGAATTTTTAATCGTACAAACACAAAAAAATCGGTGAGGACTTGTCAGGAATATGCATGATTTTTATATCTTTTCTAATGGATAACATCTTTAACTCTAAAGCTTAAATCAGGTAGTGAAAGAGTCAGGAAACAGTGACAGTTCTATCAAACATTGTTTGAGTATTTCAAAAAAAAAAAAAAAAAACTATCCATACCATATTTTTAAGAATTTTGTATTGCATTTTTTTTTGAAGACAGCTCTTGTTTATTTAGGCATTTTTTTTATTCTAGACAGTGTCATATAAAGAAAATAAAAACCAACTTTATCGACAAAATATCTCCCACTTCGATGAAACACTATCTACACTGGGTTTTTAAGGGTTTACGTCCACCGAACACGTCTGACATTTTCTTTTTAAAAAGTCTTCAGATTCGTCTAAAAAATATGAGGTTGCTTTGAATTGTCCTTAACAAAAACTTTAGAAACCAATGCTATAGATTTAACTTGATATTTCACCATAAAGCAGCTCTTTGTGTTCTTATTGATTAATCGCCAATTTTTTTGATTAATTGACCCGAATAACCAATTAATCAATTTTCTTCATTTTTTGAATAATGACCTAACCGATTAACTGTCAGGGTCGAATAATTACAAACTCTAAATAACAAATTCAGTAAGTTTGGGAACTCCAAAATGTGTTTTTTTATTGGAAGGTGTTTGTTTACACAAATACTCAGTAATGAGAGGAAGCAAAGAGAAAGTAAAGTGAAAGGTAAATGTCAGAGAACTTACAAGTTTTCACTGGATACAGTTTTGCTAATAAGAAAAATATATTAAGGGTGTCCAAGCCCTATGCTCTTAATGCTCATTTGTTTTTGTAAAAGCGCTTAGCTATAGGCTGTGTGTTTTTATACACATAGAGCACTCAGCAATACGAAATACAAAAACAACTTTGCCGTATTAGTTTTTTTTTGTCGTTCTTCACTGTATACACGCAAGTGCAAACCAACAACACTTTCGTATGCTTTGCTGGTAAACATTGACGACTGCGATCATCAATGTAGATTTTGTTTTTGTTTAACGTATGATATGAAATATTTTTTTTTCTTTTTTCTTTGTAAGTATTGGTTTTTACAATAAAAAATATTGAATAAAAATTAGTTATTCTTTAAACGTATTGGTGTTTGCTCTTCCATAAGGAACTTTTGGGCACCCCTGAAATATATGGTTTTTATTTTTAGTAAACAAAAGGAATATTATACTATTCTATATATATTTTTTAATAATTTAAAAGTAATACATATTCAAAAATTTACTACGACAGAACTTAAAATTTTAATATTCAGCATTTTCCAAAGTTTTTATTTTTCTCTATTGGTCGGTTGCTTTTTATTTTATATTTGCTATTTATTATCAGCTGTTGTAACTTTTTTACCAAATTTTTTCTTTGTGTACTTTTTTTTCTATTTTTTTCTTTTTCAAATTAAATTTAGTTTTACTCCCTGTAAATTTGTTACTCAGTAATTTTTACTGGCCTGTACTGGAAAGGTATACAAACAGAACTATTGACAGTTTAAGGTATAAAAAAAATTGAGGATAAAAAAATAATTTTGTAATACTTTTCAAAAAAAGTAATCAAAAATAAAAGCCATAAATAGGAGTCTCTTTTAAGTCACAAAAGAACGCATAGAAAAAGGCTTCATTGGCAAAACTATTCAGAAGGTTTAAGGGCTCTTTTAAAAAGTCTTTTTAAACTCCAGTTTAAGGGCTCTTTGTAGAAGTCTTTTGGGCAAAAAAATTATATACCGGAATTTTTTTCAAACTTTCTTCTTAAATTTAACGAAAACTTTTCAATTTTTAAAAATTTTCGGCAAAAATGCAAAAATGTCGGGCGTTGCTAAAAAAAAAAAAAAAATATGACAACTCTGGAATAAAAAAGAAAAATTTTTCTATCTTCCATTTTTGGGGCCGGGGCCTGTGAGGCCTGGGCAACTCTCGTTTATTTAGAATTTTTTTTTATTTCACGAAAACTTTTCAATATTTTTAAAAAATTTCTATTGAATTTTGTTTGAAAGCAATTCTCGTTTATTTAGAAAATTTTTTAATTTCTCGTGCTTGACACGCGTATTATTAACAACAAAACCTTTTTTTTTTTTGAGAAAAATCCTTAAAGATATTTTTTTAATTATAACAGCTCCCCCTTATAATACAGGGTTAAATAAATGATCCTTTCCAAACAAAAAATTTGCAATATCATACTTTTAGTTACTTTACAAACATTTAAGGGCGTTTAAAAATCTATAATCACACCTGCTGTTGTTGTATCCAAACGGTAAATAAAATTGAATATTAATAAAAATGAGCTGAAAATTGATTGGCGTCTGCTAAGCATGCTTCTGAAGTACGACGACCACACAAAAAAAAAAATAAATAAAATTAACTACAGATGTTTGCTAGCTACGATCGAACTGTTGAAGATGATGAGTTGACATTTTATTCTAAAAGTGGTTAACATATCAAATATTGACAATAATAAAATTATAATTTGTTAAGGAATGGTAAAGTAAAACGCCGTGGCGGACCAATACATATTTTTTTTAACCCTTTCGTGATAAAATTTAAATGGCATTAAAAATTCAATCACTAAGATATAATTCGATTTCTAACTCATTCGATAAACAATTTGGGAATTCAATCGATTTTTACTTAATCAATTTTTATATATGAGATTAATTGTTCATTCGATTTTGTTTCATGTGATTGAGAAATTTGGAATGGAATTCGATTTTTTTCATTATTTAAAAAAAAAATTAGAAAAATTAACAATTTAACGATTTCTTACAAGTACGGGGATAAAAAACAAATCAATAATTAAATTCACAATTAAAAATCAATATTTTTCTTTTTATGATGTGGACGATTAAAATTCTACCTTATCAATTCAATTCCATTAATTTTCCTTTTTTTAATTTGGCAATTTTTTTTTAATTTTGAACTATTTTTCAAATATTAGCAATGTTTCTAGTTTTGGCGATTTTTTTCAAATTCTAGCAGTTTTTCAGTATTAGCGACTTTTTTAAGTTTTGCCGATTTTTTTTTTTTTTTTTTCAATTTGAGCGTTTTTTTTCGAATTTTATCAATTTTGACTTTTTCAAATTTTAGTTATTTTTTCAATTTGGCAAGTTTTACAATTTTTAGCGATTTTAACAATTATGGCGTTTTTTTAATTTTGGCGATTTTTTTTAATTTATTATTTTTGGATTATTTAACTTTGGCGTTTTTTTAATTTTATGCATTTTTAAATTTTCGATTTTTTCAATTTTGGTTTTCTTGTATTTTCAAGTTTTCAATTTAAAATTTGTATGGAATTTGAAAGTTGAAAACTTAAAATTTGTATTTTGGGGTTCAGTATGAATGGGGCACAGACTACACAGACAGGAAACAGCTGATTGAATCAAAATGGCGGCTAGAAATTGAGTATAAGGAAATGTCAGAATTGCGGTGATACACAGAAAGGGATATAGAAAAAAATATTTACCATACAATTTATATGGAGTTTACTTTTTCTATCTCATTTTGCAAATCACTGCAATGTCAAAATATTTATACGGTTCGAGAATTCTTGTTTGACATATGTCATTGGTAACCTGTCTGTGTAGTCTGTGGAATGGGGTATTAATTGAAACTAATAACGTAGTTATTTATTTTCTAAACTTTAAAATCGAATAAAGAAAGTCGAATGTCTCTTCCAAACTACTTAATCGAATGAACAATAAATCTCAAAATTTGGAAATCGATTAAGTAAAAATACATTGAATTACCTAACGATTGAATTCAGTGACTACCAAGTCGAATGATGAAAAACGAATTAACAAAGAATTCATTTCCATTCAAAAATTGTAGTTTAAGAGTTCAATCATTTCACAGTGAAACAGAACTGCAAATCGAATGAAGGATGGCATTTTTTAGAAAGTATGATTGCAACTAGAGTATTCAAAAAACCGGCCTTTTGAAAAAACCGGTTTCGGTTTTCTTCGAAAAATAGAATTTTAAGAAAACCGGTTTCGGTTTCGGTTTTTGCAGAAAAAACCGGTCAACCGGTTTTTTCGTTTTTTTTTTAATTTATATAAAAAGCTTATATAATTTGCTAATTGTTTTTATTACAAAAAAAAAAAAACAAAATTAATATATAAAGTAATAAAAATAAAAAAATACATTCTTTGAAAAAAAAAAATATATATACCCAACAAACAATACGTACAGTTTACGTATCGGTTTCAGTCCGTCATAAACGGAATCCAACTCCGTTTACGTACCGTTTTCTTTATCCGTAAACTGACCAGAAAATGGATTATAAGGAACATTGAAACTAATTCAAATCCGTTTAAAAACCGTCAATGACGAACCATATATATCGGATGAAAAACGGAGTTGTCCGTTAAAAGTCCGTCAATGACGGACCGTTTACGGACCGGATATATCGGATGAAAAACAGAGTTATCCGTTAATAGTCCGTCAATATTATGAAACTATATTCATATCAAATGAATAGAGATCATTAAGTTTGTAAATTGGTAAAATTAGGTACGTTAGTAATTTGAACGTTTAAAACGTTTGGCATTAAATAAGTTTTTTAATATTACATTTTAAATATGTAAAAAGAAAATCTATTTTTCAGTTCTAAAATAATATTTTAGAAATAATATGCCATTTAAATGTTTCGTTTTAAGACGATTTTTTTGTTTGCTTTTGATAAAGCTAGAAGTGGAAAATACTCTTTCACTAATAGTAGATGTTGGACAAATAGTCAAAAGACAATTATATTAATTTTCCAACTTTTCAGTTCTTTTGTCGCATTTATCAAGATATATGAAATCATCATATAATGATGAATGATTTTTTACAGTCTCTTTTTTAGGATTTTGAATACTGTTTATTGTGTTATTTAGATCAGAAATTAAGCTATTTGAATTTGGAATATCCAAAGTTAATTCTTCATCGGAATCTATCAGACTTACATCTAAATCTTCATAAACAAACAAACGATTATAAAAGTGTTCGGACAAATAAAAGAGAACAAGTAACCCAGTTGGTGATGTAATTAAAAAAACCGGTTAACCGAACAAAAAAGACCGGTTTTCGGTTTTCTACAAATTTACAAAATATTCGAAACCGATCAGTTTTTAAAAATAAAGAAACCGGTTGACAGGTTTTCGGTTTTTGAATACTCTAATTGCAACCCTGGTTTAAAAATTGTTATAACTCGAAAGACAGTCAAAACAAGAATTTTTTTGTTTTCGTAAAAGCTTAATAACTTACGATTTGCTTTTTTCGATTTTTATATATTTCATGCAAATTTTGAATAGATATAGACTTGCTAAGTAGTTATAGATATAGCTGCTTAAAAATTAAGAATTTATGAAAATGCTGCCAAGTCTTGGAAATTCTTGGTTTTTTTTTTAATGAAAACAATGATTATAAAAAAAAACATCAAACAAATGAATATAATTGCTCTATTTCGCATTCCGGCGAAGTCCATATACGAAAACAGCTTTCGTACAAAGGCGTACAAATATTCAAAGAAAAGTCAGGTTAGTCGTTTTCTTTACAAGTAGTTACAGATATAAAATTCCAAAAAAAACAAATTTTTTATAAAGATTTAAAAATCAATATTTTTCTACAAAATATATGCCGCAATTACCGATCTGTCAGTCATTGTATTCCAGCAAATATTGAAAGGTTTTAATGAAATTTGGTAAACTTATGTAAAATAACCACCCCAATGAATATTCCTATCGATTTTGGTGAAAAGCAGTCTATGTTTTGACCAAGTGTTTGGTTCACAATGTGGTCATATAAGGCATTATAGATATTTAAGAGGCCATTCCTTTGGTTTACATTTAGTCCATATCGGATACGTAGATATTTCGGAATTTATTCAAAATATAATTTTTAACTTAAAAGCCCGGCTCACCAAACTCAGCTGAGACTCTTAGGCAGTATACCAAGTTGCACGTATTTTAATGAGGTGTTCATGAGCTGTAAATAAACCAAAGTTTATTTCAAATGACTTCAAAACTATTAGCTGGGACGAAAAAAAAAATCGGTGTTGTGCCACTAAAGTATAATTGTTCCTCTGAGCGGAAGCTCAGAAAGCTTTACAACTTTTCTTGCTTTATACCTATGGTTCCATATAATAACAAAAGTGTTCTTGGAGTCTTTTAACACTTATTTCACTGTGCTGTACACATTTCCCCATTACTTACCTTGTGCCGTCAGTTGTTTCGTAACACTGAATGTTTGTCGCAGGAAATTCATACTGATGAACGTTCTTTTTAACTAATAAGCAATGAAAAGGTTTTTTTGCCTCTTAACTAATTATTGTATATTTTAAGGAATCTTGATGAATTTATAAAAAGAATTTAATTCTTCATTATTAAATTACGAAAATATAAATCAAGACTCCAAATTAGAGTTGTAAAAGAATTGAGCAAATGGTTACTAAGTAGTCAATACCGCTTTTTTGAGAACTCAATACCTAAAAGTATTCAATAAATTCAGCTGTATTTTTTTAAAATCTGCATAATTTTGCCATGAAAATAAAACTCCGTGTTAATGCAACTATTTTAGAAAATATATTGTATGAAAAATAGAATTTTGAATAATAAGTTTTCAATGAAAAAGGCGGTGAGTAGTCACGAGTAATCAATAGTGAATTTACAACTTTACAAATCTACTGCAAACATATTTAAAATGACAAAATAAAACAGCTGTTAAATAGTGTTGGTAACGATTGATTAATTCTGTCGAGAGGTTGGCAATAATGTAGTAAAAAACAACCATTGTATTGGCACTGCCATGTTAATAACAAAAACAAAGTAAACAAACTCAAACAAGATTTTAGAAGCTCGTAAAATTGTGCCAAAAGTTATAATAAAAAAAACATTTAAATTTATTTAAACATGAAATTAAAAGATTTTGGTGATTTAATTATCTTTGATGCCTTTCCATTGGCATATAATGTAAGTTTTATTGGATAATATAATCCATAATTATGCTTTTGGGGATAAAATAATTACACAGCGGTGTGACTTTTTTTTTATAAGAAATTGTGTTTATTTTACAATAGAAAAACGGAATAATGAAAAAATTGCAGTACTTTTTAAACAAAAATGTCAAACGCAAAATGATTATGAAACAATTATATACAATATAATTAACATTTTAAACAATTATAATTAACATTTTGTACAACAAGTTTTAATTTTCAAGCCATAGCGTTAACATGGAAGTTGAATAGTAGCATTTGTAATGGAAAGAACCATTAATATCCTCAGTCCAAAGGAAAAATCCAGCGTCAAAAGTCTTAAATAATATTTTTTTATGCTTATGAAAGAAACAATAGTAAACAAAATGAATTAAAGGACATAAAGTACGACAGGATTCTAAGATATTGCAGATGCAGCCGGCTGGACATTTTTAACTAAAACTATCGAAATCTTAATTTTTTATACATTTTCATTTTTGAATAAATGAAAATATTTATATCTCATTCCATTAATTCTTCCGCTATAATAGCTCAGCAGACGTTTGAAAAATGTCAATCAGGCTGCACATGAAGACCGAAAGTTTAAACGATGATAATATTTATGGCGGCTTAAATTAACTTTAACAAAATAGCTCAATGATTAATAAAAATTTGACAACGTTGTCGGCTTATTTGAATATCAAAAAAGATTTATTTAGTGAAGCTTAGTTGTTAAGTGCACACCCCAGAGAAGAAAATCCTAAGCCAGACCGAAGACCGGCTGCGCAAGAAAGCTTAACTAAGCGAAGTCGACTTTAGAACTAGCATAGGGTAGGAAACCTCTACGCTTAGCCGCAAGCCAGCCATGCGGAAAGGCTATTTGTAGTACATTTAATCTAACTAAACCGAGCCCTCTTGAACGTGGACTGTAAGCATTTTTGATCCTCAAATGCGAATGAATTGCACTAGTCGATGCATAAAATTTTATCAACTTTGGAAATATTTCGGTAAACATTAGTTGTTCCTTTAGAGTTTTTGGACAGAAGGACATAAAATTAATTTGTAAATAAATCATTATAATTTAATTATATAAAACATATTTTTCTAACAAAACTTTCTTTTATTTAACAGGCCAAACAAAAAATTATTTTAACACATTTGTTGCATCTAGAAGAACAAATTTTACCCCAAAAGTTGCCTATGATATATACTACCAGAAAAATAGCCGATCAATTATTAAAATATTGCAGTGATAAGAATTATAAGGTAAATATTATGTTTTTTTTTTTATAAACAAACTGTAAAAAAAAGATCTTAGTAAATCGAATTAAGAACGTTTTTTAAATTTTATAAGAATATAATAAGAAATCACCATCACAGATATCAATGCAATTTTCCATCTGTTTTGGATAAAGACAAAACATACCCAGAAACAAATTTAGAATTCACCTAGAAACTTTCCACATATTTAATATTTAGTTTATTTTTCTTAAGAAATTTTAAAAATATACCTTTGGGCTTTCGAACTTCAGACCCCAAATATACTAGAGAAGTTTGTTATGTGTGTCATTGTTTTATTTAAATCTCCGTATTATCATTTGTAAATTTCTATTGTATACTTTTTAAGTAAAGTATTTAATACGCACAACTAATTTTTATTTACAGTGTATAACAGAAAGTAATATTTTCATTGTCGAGCCATATGTCATTATTGAAATTTTACTTGAAAAACGTCGTATTTTACAAGTATTATTTTGTTCATCTGAAGATGAGAATTCCAGAAATGTTATGGTACTTATTAAAGAAAGTAAGTTTATCATTGTGGGCCGGTGAAGTTGTCTAAAAGAGTGGTCAATGTAACATTGTTCAGAGGTATTTTAATAAAAATTTTTACTTTTAGTTAATACTTTGAAGCACTGCATATTTTTTAATGAACCTTTTTGGAGACTTAGCCTTAAAATAATTATTACAGTTTTTTTGTCGCTTTACTGTGACGGCTGAAAAGTTAATGGACTATCGCTTGTATGTGGTATAAGATATTTTCCAAATTCTAATTTTGTATTATTCTTTTAACTATGCCCAATCCAAAAATAATAGCCGTTTCAGTATAAATAAAATTAATGAATTTTAACTTTTGAGACTATCAGGCTACAATTTATAGCTATTTATATAAAAAGCTACTACATCTGTCTCTCTCTAGCGTCGATCACAATAGTTTTTTTTTTATAAAATCTTCCCACAATATTTTCTAAAATAGCTAAACCATTAATCATCAAAGGGTTAAGATAGCAAAGTTGATCTTTAACCTTGATCAGGTGTAAAATTTGTATGAAAATAACTTTGGATAAGTTGTAAATGACCATATTTTTACATAACTTAAGACGACCTTAAGCTATTTTATTTCAGCATATTAAATAATAACATTTTATTCTAATTAAAGATGGTAAATTAAATTATATTTATGGTGGAAACTTTGTGGATATTCGTGTTGCTTTATTAAATGATACATTTGCTGAATGGATTACTAATGGCGTTGACAAACTATATGTTAATTTAAAAAGAACTGATGAAAATCATATATTTAATAGTTTTGATCAAATGCAAATCGTTTTTAACCGCATTGAGGATATTATGAAGTAAGTACATAGTTTAAGTAATTTAGCTAATGATAGTTAAATTGGGCCGAGTTTTAAGATGTCAGCCATTTTTTGTCAGCCCTTTTCAAGTTTATTAATGTAAATTTGTCTGAACAACTTTTTCTCACCTATAATTTGGTCTTTATTAAGTTGGCATCACTGCTGGCTGTTAGAGAAGTTATGTGGGAATATAAGCTCTTAAAGCGTTAAATTATTTTCGAAAATCCCCTATAAATTTGGCATAAGGTCACGTTATTGACAAATTATTGATGTTATTCCCAAACTCTTTTACATGGGTGCTATCAGTTTGTAGTGAATGTTCCTGTTAACACCTTGCCGCACAAACACAGCAATAGTGACTACAGATGAGCGATTTTTTATTCCGGTGATTGAAAAATCACTGGTAGCTGCAGTGATTTTATATTTCAAGTAACAGTTACCCTGAATATCATTCTTTTAATATTTTCCATGATATTTTTTTTAGTAATAGTAACTATATTGAATACTCTCACGGATCGCTCATCTCCACCCTGAACCCGACGATTGTGATTTCCATTTATCAGGGACTGAAACCGAACCCGAACCCAAACGGGTTCAGGTTCGCTGTTTATAAAAACTTTGAACCCGAACCCGCTGAACCCAAAAATTTAACCAGGCTCGGGTTCAAAAATATACAAAAATATTCTTGCTGTTCATGGCGTGAGAATTGTTTGATAGAAAAATCATAAAAAAAATATTACATTTCTTGCATTTCAGTGTGCATTGCTCGACATTATATCTAGTCCTTTTAAGCAAATACTTGATTAATCCAGAGCTATTTGCAAAAAAGCTAAAAAGTTTAACTTGCAAAAATACGTACTATGTTAGACAGTCAAACTAGATGGAATTTCAGTTATGACACGGTTCAAGACTTATTGAAATACTAAAGATTTTGTTCGGAATTACTGGTTGCTGCATTAACTATGAATGATAATATTTAAAATATTTGTGAAGAATTCGTCGAAATTTTTGCACCTGTAAAAAAACTAACGCTGAAACCATAAGAAGAACTAATGTTCTTTTATAGAATCTGGCTTAGTTTTAAATTAGAGCTAACAAAAGATGAGATAAAATGTTGAAAATGCTAAAAAACTTATTTTAAAAACAATTAAAATTTTCAATCATTTACAAATGAAAAGAGAAAAAGAAAATTTTTTGAAAGAATCAATCAATATCTTGCTCTTCAGAAGATGATAAAGATGTGCTCGAACAAGTTCTAAAAAAGATGGAACGATTTTCTAAATTAAATTCTTTAAATGAGAGGGCCTTTTCAGGATTGAAATTCATTTTGTCGCCACAAAGAACAAATTTAAAAGAAGAAAACTTAAAAAATATACACTCAGAATATTATGTAGTTTACTGTTTGTATTTTAAAAAAAGTTTTCCGTTCCATTTAAAAATAAAGGAACATACATTTGTTTTTCAATGAATTATCTATTTTAACTTTTTTATACATTTGTTCGAAATAATTTACTATCATTTACCGATTTTTTTCAGATTCATTTATTTTTTTCATTTGCTTGAAGTTGAATAAAAATTTACCCACAAAACAGAAATTTGTGGTTTCCCAGCAAAACCACACATTACCAAATAATGGGCAAAGTAATGTACAGCCATAGGGGCCGATGGATTACTTTACACCTTACTTCATTGATGAATTTTTATTAAAAAAAATTATTACAAAAATTTTATTTAAAATATTTGTAATTAAAAATAATGTGGTCAAGATGGGAATCGAACCAGGGAAATCTGGTTGCCAGCCAAGAACTCTACCCACTGAGCTATCGATGCATCTAGTATTTGATTGCTTCAAACTTAAATGAATTGTTGCGCTTCGTTTTTTCGCTAGTGTTATCAAAACAAACATACATTACTCTTTTGCTTACAAAAAACACAAAGTAATGTATCTAAAAATAGATTTTCAAAAATATTTCAATTATTACTTTACATTTATAAATCATATATTACGTAATTAATAATGAGTAACTTATTACTTTTTGCTTGCAAATAATGAAAAAGGTAACGAGCTATTATTACAAGGTAACGCATAAGAATATCGCACCCATTACCAAAGTTTTGCTGGGTTATTTACCTACAAAACGGAAATTTGTGGAATTTGTAGGTAATTTTGACATTTATTTTAACTGATTATATCATTTGTGTCTTACGGATGTGTCAGTTGTTTAATCAACATTAAAAACTAAATAACAAAAGGCATTTAATTTAAATTAAAATTAAGTAGACCGGTTTTTAAATGAAATAACATTTCTTGTAAATGACATTTTCTGTTATTTTAACTTACAAACTATTATAAGTGTATTAATTGTAAAATTAAACAAAAATTTCTTTGAAAAATAAACACATTTCCTATTAATAAAACATTTTTACTTTCTGTAAATCTTAAACCCGAACCCTGAACCGAACCCGAACCTGAATTTATAATTTCGATTAACCCGAACCGGAACCCATTTTTTCAGCGTTGCAGTCCCTGCCATTTAGCAAAGTTTTTTGTGCAATTTTTATTTTCACCGTTTGTAAAATTAGTGTATCGCGAAAATATATATATGAATACTACATTTGGGCTTTTAATTTAAAATTTTGAAACAAAGTGAAATTCTTTGTTTTTCTTTTTTTAAATAACAATAATAAATTGTTGTTGCTTTGCGTGTATTTTTCGTCTTTTAACATTAATTTTATGTCTCATTTGGACGTCAAGTTGAAGAAAAATTTCCAAAAAAAAAATTTCATTTTATGCGATAAATTTCTGATTTTATCATTTCGATGTCTAAGATCCATTACAATTTAGCTGAAATTCTTAAAAAAAATTTTTATATCCTTCTACAACTTGTATACAGCTGCCCTAAGCGAATTTCCACCAAAGGCCGAATTCTGGTCACCCTAATGATCACCATTATATGCAAAACACGTTTGACCAATGTTAATTCGCATCCATATCTAAATTAGTGAAAAATGATGGGTTACAAGGTGTCATCTGTTGTCCAAATATATAATTCTTGGTGTCTACAATAAAATGATAGCAAACAATTGTCAAACTCATTTCATTTCAAGTGAAGACGATTAATTTCAATGTTATTGTAATATCATGATATCCTTGACATGCAATCTGCTCTTGCCATGATGTCTGCCATCAAAAAAAAATATATTTTAAAAAAATTTGTGCGATTTCGAAGAAAAAACTATAATATTTCTTAGCAATTAAGTGGATAAATTTTCTCCACTACATCGCTATTGACATAATTTTGAAGTTTCTTTGTAATCAATTTGGGAATTGCTTGCTATCATTTCATTACACGTAAAGCAGTGATTGGCACTCATAGCACTCAGGTGCCGAACACAATCGGCATTTTACACGTACACTACACGAATTTCAACAAAGCTAAGAGCACAAAAAATACAATTATTTCATTCAGTAGTATCAATAAGTATATAATTTAAGTATATAATTTTAAGTATATAATTTAATAATTTGAGAATTATATACTTTTTGGTAGTATCCAAAGAAACATTTTTACGGACTCTACGATACGTACGGATTCATGAATCCGGCTTCTACTGTACGTTTACGGTCCGTAAATACGTATCCGTCAAAGCTTCTACGTAAACGGAACATTAACGGACCGTATAATTGAATTTTCGAAAACAATACGTTTTTACTCCGTTTTGGTGTATCCGTTTCTGTACCGTCAAATACGGACCACAGTTTTTCTTGCTTTTGGATTTGCTTAGTAATAAAAAACGAATACTTATATATCCCTCAGGTAAATATTTATGAAATTTAAAACAAGTTTTACGATGATGTGTGCAAAATTATGTTGATTTGCAAATAAAAATATTGCCCGACAGCTTTAAATAATTTTGTGAAAAAATTTACAAATTTGCATTGTCTGCTTCATCATATCGTAAATACCACAATTTAAACCAAAATTAAATATTTGTTTTATATTTTTCATGATTTTTCATGGGCCACAATCGCAGTGATTGATGGATGGTAATTGTGCTGGAGATAAATATGGTATTTGTTTGGTATTTGTTGTATTTTGTTTATTAAGTTTTGTTATTTTAATTTAAATATCTTTGTTAATAAATTTAAAGAAAAAAAAAATAAAAATTTGCTATTAAAAATTAAAATAATATGCCTTTACAAAAATCCGTTTTTTGTTGAAAAAACGGTACGAATGCGGACCGAATACAGATCCGTAAAGATCCGTCACTGATGGACTATTAACGGACAACTCCGTTTTTCATCTGATATATCCGGTCCGTCATTGACGGACTTTAAACGGACAACTCCGTTTTTCATCCGATATATCCGGTCCGTCATTGACGGTTTTTAAACGGATTCGAATCAGTTTCGATGTTCCTTAAAATCCGTTTTCTGGTCCATTTACGGATAAAGAAAACGGTGCGTAAACGGAGTTAGATTCCGTTTATGATGGACCGAAACCGGTGCGTAAACTGTATTTATTGTTTGTTGGGATGCTAACTTTCAATAGAGCAAGTATATGCCGCTTTGTTGAAGAAATAAAGTACACTCTAAAAATTTGTTTTTTTATTATGGGTATTTTTTTTTAGGTATTTATTTTGTTTTTCGTTTACATTATAAATTAAAAATGTGGAACGTTGAGTGGGAAGAATTTTTTATTTTCTTGAAATATATTAAATGAGGCAGAGTGTCTTGTATGCAATCAAAAAATTATCATTATTATCAATTATTTTTATTTTTTATAATAGAGAAAACAAAAACATAAACTATTTTAATTCAATGAATACGGATATTCCCTTATCGATTAATTCATTTATTAATTTATTCATTCATTCATTTATCTAGAAAGATAAAATAATTTCTTACGGTGTAAAACACCAATACATTCATATTTTCTCTTTCTGCCGACCACTGACGTAAAGACACTGAGTTATGATATGATAGGACATTTGGAACTTTAAGTAATACACAATAACTGTTGAAAACCAATAACCTAAAAGCTCGGCCTAAAAGATTTCTTTTGATTTAATTTTTTTTTGATATTGAGAACTAAACTTTTAATATTATTAATTTTTACATTTTTAGCTGTGATCCAGAATCTAAAATTCATATACATATACCATTATTTGGTTATGAAAGTTTTATTTTAAAACTGGCAAATAGATTTCGTAATCGTGTTGCGAAAAACCATACATTTGAGATGTTTCCTTATTTTCTTAACAAAACTCAAGATCTAAAAGATACAAAACATTTCTGTGAGGATGATGTTTCTAAAATTATATTATTTCCAAGTAAATATTCACTTCATTTGAATAAAATGTGAGTTAAGGACATGGTTTTGATAATATTATATTTATATTTTGAATAATTGTTTAATTTTTTTTCTTTCAGTAAATTTAATAAATGTAAAGTAATAACTATAAATATTATAAATGATCGTTCGAAATGTGTTGATTTAAATAATTCATATTATAAATTATTTTATAGTCCTGAACCGTCACCATTTATTTTAAAGTTATTGTGCATGTTGGTAAAACCTAAACGTATATTTGGCATTATAGATACGTTTAATAACAAGTCAAAAGTGCCACAATATTTATTCGAATTGTGTGTGGGAGCAAAGGACAACATGCAGAAAAGACAACAGATAAAGCTAAAGTAGGGAAATAAAATAATTAAAAAGAAAATTATTGTTTAACTGCATTTTATATTTATAGAGAATCTACATCTCCCCCAAGTAATGCACCACCTGAAACTATAATACTTGGATCAACCCTTAATAAAATTAATCATAAAAATGGACCATTTTTAAGTGATTCAGATGATGATAGTGATTGATAAACAAATTTAAGGTACAGTCAAATTTCTATATAATAAGTGCGTGCGTAATAAATAATGCATGTATTTGCACTTACATGTACTAATATATTAAAATATTAAAGCATTTGATATTGAATTTTTAAATTTATTTTAAATGTACATGATTACAAATAAAACAATTATTTAATTTTTTTTTAAATTATAAAATCTAAACTCTATTTTTAAAAATATGAAGCTCTAATGAAAACGGCCTTACTACTGAATTTTCTGTATACCCGATCTTTTGCTTAAAATCGAGTTAAATTTAGTTTTAAATTACACCCCGATTGCATTACAAAATTTGACAGTTAAACTAAATTTCGATTTGACAATAACATTTTGTAAACAAACCAAAATAACCTTTATAGCCTTTTTCCACTGAGCTACATCTTTCATCAATTTGCAAAGATGTTAACATCTTCCCATACGAATTATACAGGCAAACAATTCTACATCTTTCTACATCTACAAAAGATGATCCTATCTCATTTTGTTCCATCTTACATCTTTCGTTATTTTGAGTGTCATCACCAAAAAAAATTTAAAAAAATCGATTTTCTTTGTGCCATCACCAGCAAACTGACATTGCAGAAAATAAAAAAAAAAAAAATTATTCAACAAAGGAAAATGAGCGGCACATGTAAGAATTTCATTCTTATGTCTACCAAAAAATTTTCTTCACCATCATCTTCTTCCAGAATGACCTTTAATATTTCAATGTACTGCATTAAAATTTGGGTTGAGCGCCCCGGTAGGCTAGTTGGTAGCGTGCTAGCTTATCAGTGCCGGGGTCGTGGGTTCGATTCCCACCAGAGGCTCTGGTCTGTTTTCGCTACAACGAGCTGAAGGCCTTCGTTGCTAGTGCTCGGCTAGGGTATTAAAATATAATTTGTTGTTATATGTTTAATAAAATAAATAAATAAAATTCGGGTTTGTTCTTGCAAAGCAACAACTAAATGGCAGATGAAAGATGTTGCCAATGTAAACACTTGTTTCACATTTTTAACATCTTCCACGCGTTTCACAAAGATGTTGTTTAGTGTAAAAAGCCTATTATTAAATTAAATGTGTTTCTAAAAAGCTATGAATTAACTGGCGGAAAGCAAAATTTATAAAAGTGTTTTTAATTCAAGTTAGATTTTTCACTTTGTTCAGGGTAGGTTTTTGCGGCACTATTCCCATATTGTTTGTGAGAACTGGGTGCTGCACGTAACTTTACATTTAACAACGTAATTTTATTAGATTTTCAACTCTTATTATAAGTTTCCTTAATTAAAATATATTATTTACATTTTTGTCCACAAGGTGATGCCAGATGTTGAAAAAAAATACACTTAATGAATGCGGTGTAAACATAATTATGAAACTGGATGTTGCGAAAATCTGGGGTCGAATTACGGCATTCGTGATCGTAATTTTTCGATCAAAATTAGTTTTTTATTTCTAAAAATCAAACATTAGAACGGAATATTTTCCATCAGGGATGTTGTAGTTTGGCCCCAGATTGGAAATAAAAGTTAAAGTTGGTGTTATCATTATTAGTATTATTGTGGTAACTTTTTTAAAAAACAGTTTTAGAACAATTTCATTCGATCACGAATGCCGTAATTCGGCACCTGGTTATGAAATTGATTGAATCGAAAAAATAGTTATGGAACTTAAATACACAGCAATTTAGGTCCTGTGCGTGGTGTCTAAACAAAATTCTTAACTAAATACAAATTGTTAAAGGTTTTGAAATTTCTTTATAAAATTGAAAAAAAAAAATTGGCAACCTGAAAATTTTATTTAGCCAGTTCGAACCTAGCCTTAATATAAAAAATATTTACATTTATTCATGCATTATTTATTACGGGCGCACTCCTTAGGTATTATTATAAGTTAAATACTAAAGATTAAACTACATAATTTCTTCAGTCATTGGAAACTTGCAAAACTGTTAATATTCGTGCGTGTTCTGGAATTAGTGCAAATTCAAATTCCCCAAAAATTTAAATTTATATTACTATTACACTAAGTCCCAAAGCTTTATTTGTTTCCAATTCAAATATCGTGCATTAAATGACTAATGTACAATTATAATTTACTTAAAATTTTAACGAATTCCGAAAAAATTATAAAATTTTCACTTTCACCTAAAAGTTAAATCCAGAACATGTCTGTTTGTTAGCAAATTTAATTTTTTGAAAAATTAAAAACGGTTTTTGTTTGAATCTCCATGTCCTTAATACTATTTATTTGATTATTTCCCATTTAATTGCATTAAAATAGTGCGCACATATATACTACGATGAGGTGAACAATTTTTTGAGATAAACAAATTTTCAAGGTGATTACGTATCATCTTGTATTCAGCTCCATAATTTATTTAATCGACAATAATAAAATTGTAATAAACAGCGCTAGAGGGAGTGCCAGCATTTTATTACGATCTTTAACATTTTATTACGATCTTTAACATTTAATTACGATCTTTAACCTTAAATGAATGAATTCAAAAAGGTTTATTTATTAAATGAATTGAAGCAAATCTAAGTCATATAATTTAAAGCTTTTCTAGAATTAAGCTTATGAATTTATTCCATAAGAACACTTTTGCGGAATAAAGTTTAAGTCAAATTTTATTCATTAAAAAAAAGTGAATTAAAGTATCGTTTTCAAGTTTAAAATGAGAGTAAGCATAAAATTCTCCTACCAAATGATAAAATTTCCCAAAAGTATATGGGAATGTAAAAAACACTTTTTGCTCAAAATTTTACTCCAAAGAAAAATATCACAAATAGACATATTTGATTGCTTTTAAAGGTTCTTTATGATTTTGTCCAATTAATTATTAAAATTAAGACGCTTCTTTTATGTTTTTCTTAATTTAAATCAACTTTGCAATGTATTTCCGCAATAGAAATGTTTGTGCGGTAAATTATGTTTGAAAATCCCATACAAATTATGTGGCAAGCTATCAAAGTTGGCTTACGTCATTTCTATATAAATTTGACATATAAACCAACATTTTGTGTTAACGCTTAACGTTACTTATGTCAAATTTGTATGGGAATGATAGAAGCCAATGTCGATAGCTTGCCGCATAAACACAGCTTATGTACAGATGGGTGCTAACAGTTTATAGTGAATGTTACTACTAACAGCTATTCATAAAATGCAGTTTTTGTTATTTATAATTGCATCACCAGTTAGATTTTACAATTTACCGGAAAAAAGTCTGGGTTAATTTTGTGTAAAATGAGATATAAAATTACACTCTTATTACCTCTCTTAGTTACACAGTTTTCAAATACGGTCACGCTTTTGGACAAGTTTCGGTAACGTACGGTTACACACTTAAAAATTGTACAAACTTATCATTAGCTGTGTTTATGTGGGAACCTATCGATGTTTATATGTTTATTCCCCTATTACATAGCTAACTTTCATATAAAATTCAAAAGTTTGCACTAAAGTAGCTTCCTCGTTATTTCATTTATGTGGTTTTAAAACACCCCCGCATATTTTTTTTTCGATTTTTTGGTTTATAAAAATCTCAGCCTTAGTTATAAAGTATACGTCATGCATATTTATTTCATCATATATCTGTGGAATTTTGAAAAAAACAATTAAGTCGACTTAAGAAATTTTTTTTTAAATTTTTGCAGTCAATAATAAAACTTTTGAACTCGCATATTACTGTCTGATTCTCACATTTCTACACCTTAAAATCAATTCAATATTAAATTTACACTCTTTTAAAATCTCGTTTAAAATCGGGTTAAATTACATAAACATGTTTACATAATTTAATTTGCAATTAAACTGAAAACTGACAGAATGCAAACTTTATTACCGCAAGAAACAATGTTAATATATTTTATAAAATTGTTAATAGGGAATGACTATTTGCAAGATTGTTCACATTGGACATGGTAGGCCTTCTCGGTACTATTCCAATGTTGTTTGCAAAGATTTTCTTCGCCGGATACAAAACAAAAATAAGAAACTGGGTGCTACACTTAAGTCTACTTTCAATTAACAACGTATTTTTTTTTGGATTTACGATTAATATTATTAAAATTTCTAGATTAAAATTTATTAATTGGTTACCTTTTTTTTAATCGATTTTATTTTAAAAGGCTTCATTCGTTTTTCAACAATTGATTTGTCAGTCACAGAATTCAATTGTTAGGAATTCAATCGTTGAGAAAGTAATCGTTGGGAATTCAATCGATTTGCAAATTTGGAATTTATTGTTTATTCGAGTTTGTTTCATTTGATTGACATTGGAAATGACATTCGACTTTATTTATACGATTATTAAATTTAGAAAATAAATAACTCGTAGTTAGTTTTAATTAAAAGAAATTAAAGATTCCTTTTTACAAATACAAGAAAAACAAAATTAAAAAATTGTCAAAATTTAAGAATCTCCGAATTAAAAAAATTTTTAAAAATCGCTCAAATTTTAAAAAATCGCCAAAACCAAAAAAAAACTAAAAATTTAATAAATCATTAAAACTGTAAAACTCGCAAAATTGAAAAAAATCACTTAAATTTAAAAAAGCCAAAATTGATAAATTGCTACAATAAAAAAAAACGCTCAAATTGAAAAAAAACACCAAAATTTAAAAAGTCGCCAATACAGAAAAACGCTAGAACTTAAAAATAGCCAAAATTATTAAGAAATTTGATTTTGTCCAATAAAAAAAATCACTAAAATTTAAAAATAAAAATTGAAGCGAATCGCCAAAATTATAGAATCCTCAAATTAAAAAATTGCTAAAATGGGAATAAATCGCTCAAATTAAAAAAAAAAATAGACAAAACAAAAAAAAATCGTTAAAACTGTGAAACTCACAAAATTGTAAAAAATCATTTTAATTAAAAAAAAACCAAAATTGAAAAATCGCTACAATTCAAAAAAAAAAAAAAAAAAACGCCCAAATAAAAAATCGCCAAAATTAAAAAAGTCGCCAATACCAAAAAACGCTAGGATTTAAAAAATAGCCAAAATAATTAAGAATTCGCTATTTGAAAATATTTCATAATTAAAAAAATCAACAAAATTTTAAAATAAAAATTGAATCGAATGGAATCGCCAAAATTATAGAATTCTCATATTAAAAAATTGCAAAAATGGGAATAAATCGCTCAAACTTAAAAAAAAATCGCCAAAAGTTAAAAAATCGTTAAACTGTAAAACTTGCAAAATTGGAAAAAAACCACTTTAATTTAAAAAAGCTTAAATTGAAAAATTGCTACAAGTCGGAAAAACGCTCAAAATGAAAAAATCGACAAAAATTTGAAAAGTCGCCAATACCGAAAAAATAGCCAAAATTTTTAGGAAATCGCTATTTGAAATATATTTCAAAATTAAAAAAATGTCAAAATTTAAATAAAAAATTTTGCGCTAAAGAATAACTTTTTCCACCAGACGTCTCATGTTTTGACTTACTTGGCCATATTTTAGATCGCGTTTATTTTGAGAACTCTTAATTGCAGAAAAAGAGAGAGAGGGGAGGGGCTATATTTAGAAGGCGGTATTAAATTTTTTATAATTTTTTTAGTTTTTTTTTTTTTTTTAAATTTTGGCAATTTATTTTTGCAAATAAATGCTGAATTTTGGGTTCTAAAGAGATCTTTTGTCGGATCGAAGTACATGTATTAACCTAGCTAAAATCTTTAATTTGATTTGTTTTTGTAAATATACGGAGATTGAAAGCTCGCTATAAACTAGAAATAGTAAATAATTTTTAACTGTGAATTCAAAAATAACTTTTTGTTGGTTTCTTCTTATATTTTCAATAAATCATAAAATTTCACACAATTGTTAACTTTTCCATTTTTTTATTGTAAATCGGATAAAGAAAATAGAATGTCATTTCCAAATTGCAACTTTTTAAAATTTTTTGCGATTTTTTCAATTTAATTTTTTATTTTTAAATTTTGTTTTTTAAATTGTAGCAGTTTTTTAATATTTGTTTTTTTTTTTTTAATTCAAGTGATTTTTTCCCAATTTGGCCAGTTTTACAATTTTTCCAATTTTAACGACGTTTCCCATTTGGCGATTTTTTCCAATGTTAGCAAATTTTTGAATTTGCGCTTCTTTATTTTGTCGATTTTTATTTTTAATTTGCGGATTTTTTAATTTTGGCGATTTTTTTTTAATTTGGAAGGTTTGTTTTAATTTTAGCGGTTTTTCTATTTTGGTGAATTTATGTTAATATTTGATCATTTTTTTTATTTGATTTTATTTGTAAAGTAGTCTTCCAATTTTAACGACGTTTTCCATTTGGAATGTCATTTCCAAATTGCTTAATCACATGAATTAAAATTGAATGAACAATAAAAACTAAATTTGTAAATCGATTGAGCAAAAAACCGATTAAATTCCCAAATTGCAAATCGAATGAGTAAGATGAGGAATGAAGTCCTAATAATTAAATTCAATAATTCAAAATGAGATAAACTGAGCTCAGTCGATTATTAGAGAATTCATTTAAAATACAATTAATTTAAAAAATTTTTAATTTCTGCTTGACTAGGAGTTTTTACCTCGGCGATATTTTAATGCAAAAAAAAAAAAAAAAAATTAAAAAAAAATTAATTTTACCGTGTTTATACAACAGTAAATTAATTTTTTTAACACTACTGAAAATGTATGTTTTTAAAATAAGTGTTTTTGTCTAAAGTCCACAAATATGTAGGAAACAAGCAAACAAAAAAACTTATTCACAATTAATATACTTTACAACTATCAGTTATCTAAAGAAAACAAAGTAATAAACATCTTAACTACAATAGATTTAATTTTGTAATTAAAAAATGGACAATGAAACAGAAACGCATAACGTAGAAAATACGGAGATAAAAGATATACATATACTAATGGTAGGACTTGATGAGGCGGGAAAAACTGCACTTCTTTACAAACTTATACTTGGCGAAGATAAAGAAACAATACCCTCAATTGGTTACAATGTTGAGACGGTGGAATTTGAAAATATGAGCTTTACATTTTGGGATATTGGTGGTCTTAAAACTGTACGTTGTCTATGGAAGCATTATACAGAAAAAAAATCTGCTGTAATATTTGTTGTAGACGCATCTAAACCAGAACGTTTTGAAGAAGCGAAACAACATTTACATACAGTGATGACTAATGATGATCTGCTTAATGCAGTTTTATTGGTTGTGGCCAATAAACAAGATAAGCTGCAGGAATCAAGTAATCTTGTAGACTTAGAAGAAAGTTTAGATTTAAAAAATTTAAAACAATCATGGCGTATCTGTAGAGCTTGTGCTGTGGGTAATTGGAGCCTTGACGAAGTTTTACAAAATCTTAGTGAAATGATAAAAACTTTGGATTAATTTACAAATAAAATCATTTTTTAAACTTCTCGTCTTTATTATTTCTAAATATTAGAAGAAAAGTAAAAAGATTCTAACTTAAAAATATTAAACAATTTTAATATTTCACAATACCTTTTATAAATTTAATGACCAAAGAACACGTCATTCATATTAATCATATACCAAAAAAGGTAAAAAGTTGTATAAAAACAAAAAAAATTTAACAAGTATTAGTAATAATAGTTAAACATTTTGAGATTAATTTCATCACCTAAGAAAATCTTTTTCGTAGAATTTGTTGTGGATGCAGCAGACCATTTTAAAGAAGCTGAACAATATTTCTACTGTTTTATTATCGGATTAACCGATTCATCGATTAATCGCTTCTATTTCGGTTAATGTTGTAACAAATAATTTTCAACTCAAATAATTATTCGACACAAA
The DNA here is from genome assembly GCA_949748255.1 of Eustalomyia histrio. Taxonomy (NCBI): domain Eukaryota; kingdom Metazoa; phylum Arthropoda; class Insecta; order Diptera; family Anthomyiidae; genus Eustalomyia; species Eustalomyia histrio. The sequence continues at coordinate 144,827,524 of OX456525.1, forward strand.
TAATGAGTTAATTTAGGTCGGTAATATGGATTTTTTCATTACTTTTTCTTAAAACTTTTAGTTTTTGAAATCGAGCGAGAAATCTTGATTTTCAGTAAAAATTTATATAATATCATGATATCTCGAAAACCATTTGAGTGATTTCAAAAATATTTTTAAAAGAAGCGATGTAAGAAAAAAAAAATTATTTGTTCCAAATTTCCAAAACTTTGAATACTGTATTTCGAACTGGCTTAAGATTTCTATATAGCGAAAAAATGGCGAAAATTAAAATAAAAAAAATGTATAAAATATGAATATTTCCAAATATAAACATCTCTCTCGCTCTCTCTACAATGAAGAGTACTCGCAATAAAAAATATTGCCAAGTAACTCAAAACTTGAGTGCTATGTTGCAAAAAGTTTTTCTTTATCGCGTTTAGTTTTCGAAACATGGACAATTAAAATTGTAAACAGTTCAATTCGATTACATATGTATTTTTTGGATTGAAGCGATTTTTGTTATTTTAAAATATTTTTCAAATATTAGCAATTTCTGTTTAGTTTTGGCGATTTTGTAAAATTCTAACGTTATATCAATATTGGCAATTTTTAAAAATTTTTCGGGATTTTTTTAATTTGATTTTTATTTTTAAATTTTGTTTTTTAAATTGTAGCAGTTTTTTAATTTTTGTTTTTTAAATTTAAGTGATTTTTTCCCCAATTTGGCGAGTTTTAAAATTTTTAACGATTTTTCCAATTTTAACGACGTTTTCCATTTGGCGATTTTTTCACTTTAGCGATTTTTTTCAACGTTAGCAAATTTTTTTTATTATGCACTTCTTAAATTTTGGCGATTTTTTTTTTTAATTTGAAAGTTTTGTTTCAATTTTAGCGATTTTTATATTTTGGTGATTTTTTTGTTAATATTTGATCATTTTTTCATTTGAATTTATTTGTAAAATATTCTTCCAATTTTAACGACGTTTTCCATTTGGCGATTTTTTCCACTTGAGCGATTTTTTTCAATGTTATCAAATTTTTTAATTTGCGCTTCTTTAATTTTAGCGATTTTTATTTTTAATTTGCGGATTTTTTAATTTTGGCGATTTTTTTTTTTTTTAATTTGGAAGGTTGGTTTTAATTTTAGCGATTTTTTTATTTTGGTAATTTTTTGTTAATATTTGATAATTTTTTCATTTGATTTTATTTGTAAAATATTCTTCCAATTTTAACGACGTTTTCCATTTGGCGATTTTTTCCACTTGAGCGATTTTTTTCAATGTTAGCAAATTTTTTTTGCGCTTCTTTAATTTTAGCGATTTTTAATTTGCGGATTTTTTAATTGTGGCGATTTTTTTTTTCTAATTTGTAAGGTTTGTTTTAATTTTAGCGATTTTTTTATTTTGGTAATTTTTTGTTAATATTTGATAATTTTTTCATTTGCTTTTATTTGTAAAATATTCTTCCAATTTTAACGGCGTTTTCCATTTGGCGATTTTTTCCACTTAAGCGATTTTTTTCAATGTTAGCAAATTTTTTTATTTTGCGCTTCTTAAATTTTGGCGATTTTTTTTTTTAATTTGCGGATTTTTAAATTTTGGCGATTTTTTTTTTAATTTGGAAGGTTTGTTTTAATTTTAGCGATTTTTTTATTTTGGTAATTTTTTGTTAATATTTGATAATTTTTTCATTTGATTTTATTTGTTAAATATACTTCAATTTCTTTTTATTAAAACTAATAACGTAGTTATTTATTTTCTGAATTTTCAAATCGTATAAAGTCGAATGTCATTCCCAAATTAATCAAACTAATGAACAATAAATCCCAACTTTGTATATTGATTGAGTAAAAATCTATTACAATCCTTTACGATCGAATTTAGTGATTGACAAATTGAATGATAAAAAACCAAGAAGTCTTTTAAAATTAAATCAACTAAAAATTCCTTCCCATTCAAAAATTGTAGTTCGAGAATTCAAGCGTTCCATAGTCAATCAGAATTGAAAATCGAATGAAGAATTTGGCATTCAGCATTTGACCAATTTCAAGGAGAACCAATTGACCAATTTTAAGAGAATATTTTCAGATTGAAACAATTTCAATTGTTATTATTATAAAATTAACTTAGAATATATTTATATTTATTTTTTTTTTTATTTTATAATTTATGTCTAAAAACAAATCGTCGTAGGCAGAGCACTTATTTTATCATTGTTATCAATGCTTTGCCAACGCTTCAAAATATAAAAAATTTCGCATAGCACTTGCATACGCATCAGAAGATTATATTAAAGCGTTAAATTATTTATAAAGCTAAGGTTGAGTACGAAATAGCTAAACCAAATTTAAGCTAAATTTAGGTTTACAAATTTCTATGAAACTTTAAAATATTTTTTTTTGTTAATAAATATTTAGTTGAGCCACCTCGCACATGGCCTAAGTTATACATCATAGCAAAAAAAAAATATTTATTAAAGCAAGTTTAAAATAATTATCAATATATGTAAATAATTAATTATTTATTGATCAACATGTTTCGCAATTTATCCAAACCTTCATAAATACCAACACCAGTTGTTGCACTACAGGCTTCTATGTGACATTTTCTACTTGGTGGTAAATGATGTAGATTTAAATGCACAGATACCAGGGCAGGACGTAAAGCATTTGGTAAATCATTTTTATTAGCAAATACTAACAGTGCAGCATTTGCTAAATGTGGATGACACAACATATTATGTAATTCTCCTTTGGCTTGTGCAAGGCGTGCCACATCAGATGCATCCACAACAAAAATGATGGCATCAGTATTTGGATAATAATGACACCATAAGTCACGTACTGCCACTTGACCACCAATGTCAAAAACGGTAAAGTTTAAATTTCTATATTTCACAGTACCAATGTTAAAACCAATAGTTGGTCTCGTTGAAACGACCTCACCAACCTTTAGTTGATTAAGTAGAGTAGTTTTGCCTGCATTATCTAAGCCCAGCATTAGTATACGTACTTCTATGTTCCCCAAATAATTTTCAACAAGTCTTGAAATAATTCCACCCATTTTTTGGCGCTATTTTTTTTTCTCTTTCTAACAAAACAAATATAAAATTTAAGTTGTTTACAAATTTACTTTGTTGACAATATTAATTTAAGTATAGTATATTTTAATAAAAAAAGGCCTCTCTTAAAATGAGCATTACCGTTACTTTTAACATGAAATGAGATCTGTTAAGGGGCCGATAGAATTAAAACAGTTAAGCCATTATAACAGTACCGTTGCTGTAAAGTAATACATACACTGGTAGAAAAATACAAAGGGCATAAATTACACTGTCCAACACAGCATTTTTGGAACAGAATAGCGACCCTATAGTTCTGAAAGGGTATGTTGATTAGATCATTTTTGTAGAACAAACTTATGGTCCAGTACGTCTGAGTATTTTTTTACAGTGGGTCAAAGTTTTCATTTTGCGGTCGAAGGGAGCATTATACTATATGAAAAACATGCTGTAAGTATATGTCTGAGAGAATTCTTATGGTCAGAGTTGTATTGTGGAATTGTATGAGGATTATTTTTGTGGAAGATCTTAACCCTCTAACTGGTCTCTTTATGGGTCAATTTGACCCTTTTTCGAGAAAATCAAAAAATATCCTTTAAAAAAGGACATTTAAGGATTAAAATATTTTACAAAAATGTTTGCCGGAAAATTTCAGTGGGGGTCACCAAAGACACCATTGTTGTAAATTTATTTTTTTTTTTTTCATTTTATTTTATAAAGCAATTCATTGTTGGCAGATCACTTATTTTTTCTGTTATCAATGCATTGCCAACGCTTCAAATTACAAACGGCCAACCGTTATCATTTCAATGTTGTCAAGATGCACTTTTATTTCAGAACAAATAAAGTTTTGCCATAGCGTGTACCACCTTCTACAGTGCTTTGCCCTTTGTATTTTTCTATCTGGGTAGGTATTGCTTAACAGCAACGGCATTCTAATAATGGTTTTACTGTATGAATTTAGACTGCCCTCATTCCATGTTAAAAGCAACGGTAATGCTCATTTTAAGAGAGCCATTTTTGATTAAAATTTAATATACTTAAATTAGTATGGTCAACAAAGCAAATTTGTAAACAACTTTAATTTGTTTTTTTTTTTGTTAGAGAAAAAAAAATAACGCCAAAAAATGGGTGGAATTATTTCAAGACTTCTTGAGAATTTCTTGGGGAAAAAAGAAGTACGTATACTAATGTTGGGCTTAGACGGTGCAGGCAAAACTTCCTTACTATATAAACTCAAGGTTGGTGAGGTCGTTTCAACGATCCCAACCGTTGGTTTTAACATTGATACTGTACAATATAGAAATTTAAACTTCACCGTTTTTGATATTGGTGGTCACAGGACAGTACGTGTATTATGGTCTCATTATTATCCAAAGACTGATGCCATCATTTTTGTTGTGGATGCCTCTGATTTGTCAAACCTTGTAGATGCTAAAGAAGAATTACATTACATATTGGATCATCCACTTTTAACAAATGCTGCACTGTTAGTATTTGCTAATAAAAATGATATACCAGATGCTTTACATCCTTGCATGATATCTATATATTTAGAAATATTTACTTTACCAAAAAATAGAAGATGGCACATAGAATCCTGTAGTGCAACAACTGGTGATGGTATTTATGAAGGTTTGGAAATTTTGCGACACATGTTGATCACTAAATAATTACTTTCGTTTATTGATAATTAGTTTAAACTTGCTTTAATAAATAATTTTTTTTTTTGCTATGATGTATAATTTAGGTCATGTGCGAGGTGGCTCAACTAAATTTTTATTTACAAAAGAGATTAAAAGAATATAGAATATTTTAAAATTTTAATGAAATTTGTAAACCTGAATTTAGTTTCGATTTGGTTTAGCTATTTCGCATACAACCTTAGTTTCCTAAATAATTTAACGCTTTACTACACAGCCTTTCTAGTGCGCGTGCGACTGCTATTCGAAATGGGTTTTAAACCAAAGAAAAATTTTAGTTATTTGATAAAAAAGTTTCATTGGCTTATTTCTCTGAATACTTGTAAAAAAAATTATACAATGTCTCGTTTCTATTTAAATTTGGCTTGAGTAAACTGTTTTGTATACACTGCGAAAAACAAATCTGTATAAAAAGTGTGGAGGGTTACTAAAAATTAGTTAAAAAAGCCCCTGAGTTTAATTTGTTTGCTAAATTTTAGTATAAAAACAGCAAAAATAAAACTAATAAATTTATTAAATTTTAGTTATATAACCAGCTAGAAAAACACAAACGGCCAAGTGTTGGTTGGTACAAAAATTATAGTGTTTTGCTGTCACCAAAATGATAACACCGGGTTGGGCTTGGCCGTTTCGTTTTTAAAACATTGGCAAAGTACTGGCGAAACAATCAATAAAGTGTTTTTGGGATAATAACACAAGTACCTTGCCAGCCAGTTTGTTCTGTAGTGCCCTTTGGAACTAATTTAAAGTAACTTCAAATAAACATTTTACAGAATTCATTAGCGTGGAAAAATATTTTTTTTAGACTTTGAAAATAATACCAATACAATTTTGATTGATCTTGCCAGAATCAAATTTGGATAAGAGAATTTTTTTTACACAAAAAAAAAAAAAAAAACTGTAAACCAAACTTTAAAACCATTTATATTGCCCAGGTTTGTCTTTAACCGAATTAAGGTATACGAATTATACCACTTAGTATTATTTTGCTGCACGTGCAATTTGTTGGTATATAAAGTAAAATTTCCATATACAGCTATAGAAATATACAGGGTGATTCAGTTACGACCCGACGAATTTCACCAGCGTATTCCTTGACTCATTTCATGAAAATATGTCAATTACGACCATTCCCGAAAATGCTAGTGTGCGAAATGGCAGCGGTTTGGGATTGTAGGTCGGAGGGTAGTAGGGTAAAATTGCTAACTTCTGAACCAGTGATCGGTTTTTTTTGTTTTTGGGCTTGTTGGAAAGGAGTTTGGGAGACCACTGGTTCAGAAGTTAGCAATTTTACCCTACTACCCTCCGACCATTAATCCGAAAATTTTCAAATCGCTGCCATTTCGCACACTTGCATTTTCGGGGATGGTCGTAATGGACATATTTTCATGAAATGAGCCAAGGAATACGCTGGTGAAATTCGGCGAGTTGTGACTGAATTACCCTGTATATAATTTGATATTGTCAAATATGTTGAAACGTTAAACCACATAAGGCATTTAACCAATATTAACCTGTGAGGAAAAGCAAAACTACCCATCTTTTCATTAAAAATTAACACAAAAGACTAAAGAAAATTTTTGTTAAAAATTATTGTGAAAATTTTAATTTTGAAATCAAAGTGAACTTGATTGTTTTTAAAGTATAAAGTTAAAGTATTTCCAATTTTATTTTGTAAAGTAGATGTACTCTACATTATTCTCCCTTTAGTGGAACGTTACACTTTTTGACGTCTTTAAAGGTTTTACTTGATTTTTGAAGTTTTCCAAGATTTTGATATTAAAAATTTCATTTGCTTCAAATACAGGGTTCAGTCTTTCAAGAGAAACATTATCTACTTTTCCTTTGATATTTAACGTAAAATATTTGTCATATCTTTTTATGACATATTTGCACTAATTCATGTTTTTCCACTGAAACATATTATTGCTTGAGGAATATTTTGGTGGTTTTGGTTTGAAAGTACGAATAATTTCTTTTAATGAAAAAATAAAATTTGATGGTGTTTGCAAATTCAATAATTTAGTTTTAAAGAATTCACCAGGAAGAGAAATATTTTCACCATATAAACATTTACCTGCAGATGCTTGAAGATCTTTTTTTATAAGATGCGCGTAATCCCAATAAAATGATTGGAAGAGATTTGATCCATGGAATGTTTTCATGGCATGATATTGATGCTTTGAGAGTCCCATGGAATCTTTTGATCATTCCGTTGGATTGTGGATGAAAAGCAGTGGTATGTTGAAGTTTTGCACTAATGGTTGTTGTTAAATTGGTAAATATTCTGGTCAAGTCGGTGAAAACGTAATTCGATAGTTATTTTTGTAACAACTTCCACAAAATGCAGAATCAATTCTTGCAATAAGTGAACAACGAAATATTGCTAAACTTGCAGAACAAGCAGAAAAAATCATTGATATGGCTCGGCCAGCAAACATTTCATCAATCTCAACAAACCAATATATGCTATACGCTCTAAGGAATTATTTTAACAATACCCTGCAAAATATTTCGAAGGGACATCAACATAGAAGAAAAATCGATCCTCAAGAAAATTTCTCTCTACATGTATGTTTTTTGAAAATACACAAAATTTATATACAAGATTTTCTAATCTCATTGAACTTATTGAGGCCTGCTAGCTCAGCTCAAGTAACCAAAGTTTAGTGCTTAACTACAGTAATGAATGTCAAATCTGTATACAAATATTTGAAGTTAACGCTTAACTTATGTTTTTTTTAAGAGAAGTTACCCGATCGGAGTGTATTGTTGTAGACGTAAATGTACGCCTGACTAATCCGGGCTTAACTTTATAAAATGTAAAACGTTGACAAAAGACCTGCGGTAAGGCTCATTCTGATTTGGATAAAGTTGCAATATGTGATAAACTAAGAACACGATCTCAATTAATAAAATTTTTATACTCGTACATATTAATTCTTAAAGTGTTTCTGAACTCATTTTTGTTTCCTTTTTTAAATGAAATTATACACCGGTTAAGAAAAAAAAATAAGAATAATTATTTGAACGATTAATTAATAAACGATTAATTATTTGAACAATTAATTAATTAAAATGAAAAGTGGATTAATTGAATATCCTGGCGACTCAGTTGTGGTTAATCCCCAAAGCCCGATTACTAAATGTTGCGATTACTAAATATTCATTTTATTTTATAATTTATGAATAACAGCAAATGATTGTTGGCAGAGCACTTATTTTATAATTTTTATCAATGCATTGCCAACGCTTCAAAATACAAACGGCCAACCGTTATCATTTCAATGTTGTCAAAATGCACTTTTATTTCAGAACAAATCAAGTTTTGCCAAACCGTGTTCCACCATCTACAGTGCTTTGCCCTTTGTATTTTTCTATCTGGGTAGGTATTGCTTAACAGCAACGGCATTGTAATAATAGTTTAACTGTTTTAATTCAGGCTGCTCTTAACAGATCTTATTCCATGTTAAAAGTAACGGTAATGCTCATTTCGGGAGAGGCCTTTTTAATTAAAATAGTATACATAAATTAGTATTATAAGCAAAGTAATTTTGTAAACAACTTTTATTTGACATTTGTTTTGTTAGAGAAAAAAAAAGCGCCAAAAAATGGGTGGAATTATGTCAAGATTTAAAAGTTTCTTGGGGAAAAGTGAAGTGCGTATACTAATGCTGGGCTTAGATAATGCAGGCAAAACCACCCTACTTTTTCAACTCAAGCTTGGTGAGGTCGTTTCAACGAGAACAACTCTTGGTTATAACCTTGAAACTGTGCATTATAAAAGAATAAACTTCACCGTTTTTGATCTTGGTGGTCAAAGGGCAATACGTGAATTGTGGTATCATTATTATCCAAACACTGATGCCATTATTTTTGTTGTGGATGCCTCGGATTTGTTACGCATTGAAGAAGCTAAAAAAGAATTACATAATATGTTTAGTGATCGACATTTAAAAAAAGCTGCACTGTTAATATATGCTAATAAAAGTGATAAAGAAAATGCTTTATGTCCTGACATACTATCTGTACGTTTAGATATAAATAGCTTACGAGTAAAAAAAAAATGCCACATAGAAGCTTGTAGTGCAACAACTGGTGATGGTGTTTTTGAAGGTTTGGATAAATTGCGAAACATGTTGATCAATAAATAATAAATTAATTACTTACATATATTGATAATTATTTTAAACTTGCTTTAATAAATAATTTTTAGCTATGATGTATAATTTAGGCCATGTGCGAGGTGGCTCAATTAAATATTAATTATATTTTAAAATTTTATAGAAATTTGTAATCCTGAATTTAGTTTAGATTTGGTTTAGCTATTTCGCACCCAACCTTGAGTCTCTTACATAATTTAACGCTTTACTGCATACAGTCTTCTAGTGCGCATGCAAGTAAAATCCAGAATAGGTTTTAAACCAGAGCGTTCTAAATAAGTGCTCTGCCAGCACTTTATTTGTTATAATATTGACAATCACAGCCCTGCCGATAATTTGCTACTAATTAAAATATAACTAAAATTTTGTAAATTTTAATCGATTTTTTTTGCTGTTTACACTTATGCTTGACAGTTTTTTCTGCAGGGCCCTTTGGAACTAATTTAAAGTAACTTCAACTAAACATTTTACAGAATTTATTAGTCTGGAAAAATATTTTTTTTCCATACTTTGAAGATTAGACCAATAAAATATTGATTGATCTTGCCGGAATCAATTTTGAATAGGACATTTTTATTTTACAACAAAAAAGTTTTAAATTAGATTGAGCCGGCATGTATTTCACCTTATATTTGTTACATTTGTGCCCTCTATCCAAGATTTATGAAGATCTACGGGTTTTACCACTACATAATCTCCTTGTTAGTATTGTTTTGCTGCACGTGCAATTTGTTGGTATATAAAGTAAATTTTCCATATACCATCTTTTAGAAATATATAAGTTTTTTTCTTTTGAAAGAGGTACAACACTCAGGAAATTCTTCCTACTAATTAATGTTTTGCTTTCTTTGGAATGGGGATAGAGAAAAGATGAAAGCTGCTGAAAGATGAAGGGCTTCAAATATGGCAACACCGTAATTGCGCGAGATGATAAATAAACAGTTGTTGTTGTCAAATATATATAAATGTTGATCCATATTAGGGATTTAATATTGAATTTACACAGTTCTGAAATCTCGTTTAAAATTGGGTTAAATCTACATAGTTTCAAATTAACCCCGTTTACACTATGTAATTTGATGGCTAAACTGGAGTTCGATATGATAACATCAACATTTTGTAAACAAAATGAACAAAATAACCTTAAATTGAATATGCTTCTAAAAAAGACCATTAATTTAATGGCGGAGTGCAAAATTTATTTCCATGATAAAATAAACAATGTTAATATAGATTTTAAAAGTATTTTATACACCAGGGATGACTATTTGGAAGCAAGATTTTTCATAATGTTCATAGTAGATTTTTCCGGCACTATTTCAATATTATTTGCAAAGATTTTTTACCCTGGAGGCAAAAATAAGAAACAGGGTGCCGCCTTTAATTTTACTTTCTAATTTTAAACTTGAATTTTTTTACATTTTTTTTTTTTGGCACAAAGTGATGCCAGATTTTTTTAATATGCTGTGCAAACATAATTATTAAACTAGATTTTCCAAAAATCTGATAATAAAACTGGATTACTTTGTATGGGAAATCTGGTTTTAAATCCAGCTATGAACTAGATTTTCGCCAAAATCCGGTTTAAAGCAGATTTCGGGCTACACTATGCCCAGTGTACAATATTAATTTTTGTCAAATTGAGCAAAAATATGCTTTAGAGTAAAATATCTAAAAGTATGTGTGTTTGGAAAAATATATTGATTCACAAATATCAAAATCAAGTTTTTTGGAATTTTCACTGGGAGCACAAACAACAACGAAAATGGATAAAAACAATACAGAATGACCATTTTGTGTGTTTAAAAACACTAAATAAATCTCATTACATGTTAAAAGTAACGGTATTATGCTCATTTAGCATAACCTTTAGCCTTTAACATATATTATACTTAGGCCCATTATCTTAACGTTCAGTTACATACTAACTGGGACTTTAACTAAAGTATTTGTTATTGTTTTACCATATAAATTTTGTTTTTAACGAAACATTATGTTATCGGGCCTTTTAAACATTTATTTACAAAGTGAATTGGTAAACAATTCAAAAAAAGAAAATAAATATAAAAAATAGCGCAAAAAATGGGTTCAGCTCTTTCGAAACGTTTTAACAATTTTTTGCAAAGAAAAAATGTACGTTTATTAATGCTGGGCCTAGACAATGCAGGCAAAACTACCATAATGTATCAACTCCATATTGCTCCAATCGTTGTAACTATACCAACTATTGGTTTTATGGTTGAAACTGTGAAATATAGAAATTTTCGCTTCACCATTTGGGATATTGGTGGTGAAAGGAATATACAACCAATATGGTATGATTATTTTAAAGATGCTTCTGCCCTCATTTTTGTTGTGGATTCCGCTGATAGATCACGCTTATTGGAAGTTAAACGAGAATTGCATCAGATGATGGGTTATGAAGAACTACAAAATGCTGTACTGTTGGTATATGCTAATAAACAAGATATACTAGGTTCTGTAAAAACTTTTGACTTGGCTGTACGTTTAGATTTACATTACTTAAATCAAGAATGGCACATTCAACCCTGTTGTGCAATTACTGGTAATGGTCTTTTTGAAGGCTTAGAAGTTTTGAGAGAAATGTTGAAAACAAATTTAAAAAAAAAAAAATAATTTGCAGAAAACAAAAAAAAATATTTTAAAATCAATTAGAAACAATAATAAATTTAAAAGAAACAGCTGTATTTTTAATATGTTGATATACTAATTTAAATACGAAAATGTTTAATTTAACAAAAAGTGTAAAAAGCGCTGCAAAAAGACAATTACAATGTAAATGACAAAACTTGCCCCGCTGATTATTTTTAATTTTCTTTTATATTTTACAATTAATAAAAATTTAACAATTAATGACAATGTAATAGGTACCATAGTTTCCAAAAAATGCAATCCTTTATTCAATTTTCAATTCTCATTGAGTATGGAATGATTGAATTCTCAAACAAAAATTTGTATATGGGCAGGAATGCTTAGTTGGTCTCAATCGATTTAATTTTAAAAGACTTTATTCGTTTTTTATCAATCAGTGAAATCATTCATTGGGAATTCAGTTGATTTTTACTCAATCGATTTGTAAATTTAGGATTTATTGTTAATTCAATTTTATTTCATTCAATTAATCAATCGAATGAAAGATTGATTAATTGGGAATGACGTTCGATTTTTTAATTAAAGGAAATTTTTACACAAATATAATAAAACAAAATTAAAAAAAAACCAAAAATGAATTTTTAATCAATAAAAAAATTAAAAATTAAAAAAAAAACAAAAATTAAAAAAAAAAAACAAAAATTAAAAAAAAAAACAAAAATCAAATATCAAAATAATTTTATTTTTTTCTCATGTAAATAAATAGTAAATAATATTATTTAATGGGCCATGAAGGCCTTATATTACAAATGAAGCAAATAAATAAATAAAAAATTAACAAAATATCACTAAAATTGAAAAATCGCCAAAATTTACAAAAATTAAAATCTCCGCCAAAAATCGTCAAAATTAGAAAAATCTTTAAAATTAGAAAAATGGCTAAAATTGTTAAACTCGCCAAATAGAATTGCTAAAATTCAAAAAAAAAACGTTGAAAAACGACCAAATTGAAAAAATCGCCAACATTAAAAAAACGTCGCCAAAATCGAGAAAACGCTAGAATTTAAAAAATCGCCAAAATTAACAAAACCGCTAATATTTGAAAAAAATTTTAAATTTAAAAATTTTAAAAAATTGATTCGCTTGTATAAAATTTTCGTTTATATCCCGAAAACTAAACCAGAGAGACCACGGGTCTCAAGTTTGAGTTCCTTGTTCATATTTTAGATTAAGTTTATGTAGAGAACTCTACATTGCAGAGAGAAAGAGAGAGAGAGCGCTATATATGGCGATATTACATTTTATTTAAATTTTTTTCTTAACCAAAAATTATTTTTCAAACATTATTTTTCAATAACAGGCGTACACAGACCGTCGCGTTGATTTTTTCCGGTTACGGGAGATGTCCGACTATAGGATATTTTTTTATGAAGTTCTTAGAAGGGACCAAGAAATTTTTCCCTCTATTTGAGCTGTCCAGCAAAAATAGCAGTCCGTTATTTGACCTTTTTCTAATTACTTGCATGCTTTTTTTGGCATTCGCCAAAAGAACTGTATATAATATTAACAAGAAAAAAATTGTTATTGAGAAATGTAAACATTTTTAAGATTGAAATAAATTAATACTATATTTAAAAAAAATATAATAATAAAATTACTTTGCTTAAAAGTGTAAAAAATTAAAAATATTTATAGAAATTGAAAAAATGAATGAAATGGAATGCTGCAGCAACTTCCTATCTCAAAAACTAGTACTTTCTAGAGAGACAAAAAAAAAACGTTTTATAATAAACTTGTAAAATTTTTTTAATTTTTCAAATTCATTTTTAATTTTTAAATTAAAAAAGTGTTAAAGAAGTATCACAAGTTTATTAAAAAAAAGTTTTAAAAGTAATGATGAATTTTAATTTAAAAAAAAAAAATGATAAAAAAAGTAACAAGTTTGTAAAAAAACGTTTTTTTATCTCTCCTGAAAAGTACTGGTTTTTGAGATACAAAATTTACTGTTAAACATATTTCATATTAATAGAAAGCAGATATTTAAAAACATAATTTCTTGACCTCATTTTGAAATCTCATTAATTTTGATTAACAAATTTGTTGATTGAATAATTTTCAACGTTATTCAATCAATATCAAAAATTGTTCATTTGATTTATTTTTCACAAATTAAATCATTAAACAAATTATTTAATCGATTTAAAATTACAGGTTGGTTGAAAAGTTACTGCGCTCGAAATGAAAGAATACTGTTTTTGTTACGAAATATATTTTTTTATTCAAAATAATCTCCTAGAAGCTCAATACACTTGTTCCAATGATCTTCCAATTTAATGGTTTTCCAGAAGCTCTAACCGTCTACGGCTGCTATAGCCTCTTCATTCGACGAAAAATGCTTTCCACGAAGGAATTGTTTGAGATTTCTGAAGAGATAGTAGTCACTGGGAGCCAAATCTGTTGAATAAGGTGGATGTTCAAGCAATCCGTACTTTAATTCTTTGAATTTAGCCATCGTCAAAACTCTTTTGTGAGCAGGTGCATTGTCTTGATGAAAAATTATTTTTTTGTTCTTTAAACCAGGTCTTTTCTCACGAATTTTTTCATAAAGCTGATCCAAAAGGCTGCAATAATATTCAGAGTTGATTTTTTTACCTTTCTGAAGATAATCAATCAACTAAATTCATTTTGCATCCCAAAAAACTGATGCCATAACCTTCTCTGCTGATCGTTGTGACTTCACCTGCTTTGGAGCTGAACAACCAGCTTCAGTCCACTGTAAACGTTCTTGTTTCAATTTAGGATCATGGTGGTAGATCCAAGTCTCATCCATTGTTATAAAACGACACAAGAAGTCGGTTTTATTCGGCTTAAAACGCTCCAAATTAGGCTGAGAAATTTGTTTTCGATCCAGTTTTTGTTGAATTGTTAATGTGTGCGGCACTAACTTTCCAAACAGTTTTTTCATACGTTATTCTTCATGTAAAATATGGAGTACTCGTTCATCTGAGATGCCTATGGCATTAGCAATTTCACGCTTCACTAACCATATTATGTACCTGCTTAATGATTTCTGCTGTGGTTGCAGTTTTTGGTCATCCTTCGCGTGGATCGTCTTCAAGGCTGGTACGACCACGTTTAAATTCACCAGCCCAAAATTCAACGGTGCGTTTTGAAGGTGAGGACTCCTTATACACTTCTAACAATTGTTCATAAATTTCCTTTGCTTTAAAACCCTTCAAAACAAAGAATCTAATGACTGCACGATATTCATTTTTTTCCATATTAAAAAAAATCAATGACACATCAACTTCAAATGGCTTGTAAACAAAGAAAGAATTGACAGAATGACTTGACTTAAATGACAGTTATACCAACTTGAGAAAAAAAAAGTTTGGAGCTAGCAGTGCCATCTCCTGGTGAGCGCAGGAACTTTTCAACCAACCTGTAAATTAATATAAATTAGACTAAATAATTGGCTCAATTTATTCAATATCAAATCATTGAATATATAAATTTGTATGCGGATTGATTTAATAAAGGATTATTATTATTTATAGGGATTATTATTATTTATAACCAGTGATGTACCAACTCTTTGTAGCTCTAGGCAGCAATGTGGTGAATTTGCAACGGAGCCAACCATTAACACAAAATTATATTTTTTACACTTTTTAAAAAAAATAATTTGAAATAAATAATAAATATCTCTCGAAAGTTTAGAGTTGTTTCTATCACACCCCAGCAACAAAAAAAGTAGCAAAAGAAGAGAAAAAGAAGCAGTGATATTGATTCCGGTGTTGTGAAAATTTGGATCGGAACCAATGATTTTTACATAGGGGTGTCATAGGGTGGAACTTTTCTTTTATGATCCTTTTTCATTGCTTCTAAAGCCCTTCTTATGGTTCAGTGAATAATGAGAACTTTTGATGTTTCCAAACAAATTTTGAATTTGAAATTTAGATTTAGATTTTAACAGGACATCAGTAATCGGACCATAGCATCATTTTCACAATCTTCCGTTAGCTTCGACCTGAGAATTTAACTGGCACATATGTATGTTGTTGTTTCCAATATAAAGTTTAAATTTGACTATTGGTTAAATTATAACGGGACATTCAGTAATCGGGTCGTTTATATTTAATTACTTTATTTGAAATTCTTGCAATTTTTACTACAATATATTTTTTTTTTGCTTTTCGAAGCAATAATATCTACGATTTTAAGAATTTAAAACCTCGTAAATTGTATGTTAAAGATTAAAAACCGCTTTAACTTAAACCAGTTATAAGTGTCAAATTTTTATAGAAATATCTATGATTAGTGTTTAACTTTGGTTGTTTTTAAAATAAGTTACCCTTCATACATTTGAGAAGTGTGAAATTTCATTAAAAATTACATTTTTTAAAAGTTGTGAAAAAGATCTGCCTTAGAAGAGGAAAATCAGAAGTAAACGATACTTTGGAATCAATGAAAAATTAATTCCTTAAGAATCACTTCCATTTATTTTTGCTGGGACGTTTTAAAGAAGTTATTGCAAATTATTCCAGCTTCCCAAAAAACATAAAAATACATCTGTCCACATGAAGGGCAAATTTGTCAAAGTGATTTTTAATGAAAGATTATTGAAAACTACACCAAAATATAATTACACAGGGACCCAAAATAACTGTTATTATTTTTTAAATATGCAATAGGTTATGGAAAAAATAGGTCTTGTAATAATAATTATAAATTACCCAGAGAATTGTAGTCCTGTGATAAACATTATGAAAGATTTTTATTTTTTTGGTCTTTGATAACCCATATGAAAGATTATTTTTTTTTTTGATCTTTGTTAACTATTATAAAAGATTTTTATTCTTATTGGTCTTCTATAACCATTATAAAAGATTTTTATTTACAGTTTGTTACTTATAATAAAGATTTCTTTGAATACAGGAAGACCGAAAAGAGAAAAATCTTTCATAATGGTTACAGAAGACCACAAAAAATTAAAATCTTTTATAATGGTTATAGAAGACCAAAAAAATAAAAGTCTTTTGTAATGGTTACCAAAAAAAAAAAATTTAAATCTTTTGTAATGTTTATGGAAGCCAAAAAAAAAAACAAACTATAATGGTTATCAAAGACCAAACAAATATTGGTTATTTGTAACTATTTTTAAAATTCGTGATAAATTATTATTTCAGGATTTTTTTCAAATATTGGTTATAAAAGTTATGTCCCTGTAATTACATATTCGGATTTTGGCATCTATTAACAACAGAGAAAAATGATCTCGCCCCCCTCTCTTCCCCTATTACATATTTTTTCTTTTAGAAAACACTTAACAAATCTCATTCCATGTTAAAGGTAACAGTATTGTTGCTCATTTCAAGAGAATAATTTTGCCTTCTGGGTTAAAATTCAGTACTTAAGTTAGTATTGCCAACAAAGTGAAATTAAAAACTACTTAAATTTAACATAACAAAATAACACAAAAATGGGTGCAATTTTTGCGAAACTTTGCCATCCTTCGGAAAAAACAAATTTACGTATACTAATGTTGGGCTTGGACGGTGCAGGCAAAACTACCTTACTATATAAGCTCAAGGTTGGTGAGGTAAAGTCATCTGCACCAACTGTTGGGTTTAATATTGAAACTGTAGAATATAAAAATTTAAGCCTCACCGTTTGGGATCTAAGTGGTCAAGCAGCAACACGCCAAATTTGGTATCATTATTATCCAAATACTGCTGCCGTCATTTTTGTTGTAGATGCCTCTGATATGTCTCGCATTAATGAAAGTAAACAAGAATTGCATGAGATTATGGATCAGAATGAACTTACTAAATCTGTTCTATTGGTATTTGCCAATAAAGAGGATTTGCCAAATTGTGCACACGTTCATGAGATATCTATGCGTTTATATTTACATGGTTTAAACCAACTTTGGCACATTCAAGCCTGTAGTGCAACCAATGGTACTGGTCTTGAAGAGGGTTTGGAACATTTGAGAGAAATGTTGCAGCGTAATAAAGAAAAATAAATTATTTACATATAGTAATTATCAGGTCAAATTGAAAATGGCGCAAAAAAAAAAGTTAAAATTAGCAGGAAAAAACAGCACAAATGGTGACTAAAAGGCAAAAAAATGGCATGTCATTTTCAAAAATTGAAAAAAAAAAAAATTAGTTAATTTAGGTTATTATTTATTTATTTTATTTAATATTTGTAATTAGATAGCCCCCATTGGTAAATTAATAAATTACAGTATTACACTGTCATAAATTAAATTCCACTTTTCAAGTAGGTTTTGTTTTTGTTAAATATGTCTAAAGCAGCCTATATACATATATTGCAATATTAAGGCGCACAATATTTTTGGACAGTGTGTTTTAAATTGAACCCGCAAGACAGTCTCTAGGTCTCAATTTAAATATACGGATTTTTATGAAATTAGGCAGAAATAATATATTTAGTATTAGCAGAGTAAACCGTTAAAATTTCAACAATTTACATTTTCCAAAAAACGAAATTAATTTCGCCTTTTCCAAAAAACGAAATTCGCCACATCTCTTTAACTGCAAGCACGAAAAATTTAAGTTTTGTATTGTAGTTATATTTTGGTAAGAGGAATAATTTATGCTCAAACCAACACTTTTTATTCATTACCCAACAAACAATACATACGTTCCTATTTGGTACCGTTTTCGGTCCTTTATAAACGGAATCCAACTTATATGGACCAGAAAACGCATTTTTAGGAACATCGAAACTGATTCGAATCCGTTTATATACCGTCAATGACAGACCGTTTACGGACCGATATATCGGATGAAAACCGGAGTTGTCCGTTACAAGTTTGCCAATGACGGACCGATATATCGGATGAAAAACGGAGCTATCCATTGAAAGTCCACATCTCTTTAACTACAAGCACGAACAATTTAATTTTTGAAATTTAGTTATATTTTGGATAGATGAATAATTTATGCCCAAACATACACTTTTTATTCATTAGCCAAAAAAAAAAAAAAAAGCGTTTCATATTGGTACCGTTTTCGGTCCGTCATAAACGAAATCCAAGTTCATTTACGTATCGTTTTATGGATCCGTATATGGACCAGAAAACGGATTTTAAGGAACATCGAAACTGATTCAAATCCGTTTATATACCGTCAATGACGGACCTTTTACGGACGGATGAAAAACGGAGTTATCCGTTAAAAGTCCTCCAATGAAGGACCGATATATCGGATGAAAAACGGAGTTATCCGTTGAAAGTCCGTCGGTCAGTATACGTTCCGGTTTTTTTTCAACAAAAAAAGGATTTATGTAAATGCCTAAATTTTTTAATTTTGAATAACAATTTTAAGTTTTTTTCTTTAAATTTACTTATAAAGATATGTAATAAAATAACAAAAAAAAAAAAAAAAAACTTACAGCATAGCTCCATCCAGCAAAACCAGCATTTCTATCCATCAATGCGATTATGGCCCATTGAATATCATAAAAAAATAAAACAAAATTTTTATTTAGGTTTAATTGATGACGTTTACGAAATGATGTAGCATACAACGCACCACCGTAAAACTTGTTTATAATTTCATAAATATTAACCTCATAGATATCCAATAAATTTATTTTCAGTGTGAGATGTAAGAAAGCATCTATTTTTCTAAACTTTAGCGTGCAACCCGCATAATAATCACAGACATGTTTTTATTATTTGTTTTTGACACCAAAACAAATTCAAAAGCAGCGGAAGAAAAACTAATGAAATCCGAGAAAGTCCGTATTTGAAGATACCGAAACAGATGCAACAAAACGGAGTCAAAACGTACTGTATTTGAAAATTCAATTATACGGTCCGTTAATATTCCGTTTACGTTCAAGTTTTGACGAATACGTACGTTTACGGTCCGTAAACGTGCAGATTATGAATCATGAATTCGTATATGTCGAAGAGTCCAAAAAATGTTTCTTGGGTAGTTTTCGAGATACACTGATTTTTTTTTTGCTATAACTTTTGTGTGGATTTTTACTAATTTATTTGGTTTTTAACTATAGTGTTTCCAATTATTCGACCCTGCCGGTTAATCGGTTTACATAGTCATTATTTAAAAAATGAAGAAAATTGATTAATCGGTTATTCGGGTCGATTAATCGAAAAAATTGGCGTTTAATCGTTTAATGCAAAATAAATGTATTTCTTTCATCAATAAGAACACAAAGAGCTGTTTTTTGCTGAAATATGAAGTTAAGTCTATTACATTGGTTTCTAAAGTGTTTATTTAGGACGATTTAAAGCATCCTGAGATTATTTAAAGAATCATGCCTTATAATCTTGGGTTTTTTCAGAGGAATCTGAATACTTTTTAAATTTAAAATGTCAGACTTGTTCAGTAGAAGTAAACTCTTAAAAACGCAGTGTAGATAGTTTTACCGGGGTGGAACAAAAAAAAAAATAAATAAAAATTCCTAAAAAACAAGAGCCGCCTTAAAAAAAATCAATAACAAATTCTTAAAAATATGGTTGGATTATTTTTGTGAAATTCACAAACAAAGTTTGATGAATCTGCCACTGTTCCCTGACTTTTTCATTACCTGGTTTAGACTTCAGAGTTAAAGAAGTAAACTATTAGAAAATATATAAAAATCATGCATATTCCTGACAAGTTCTCGCCGTTAAAAATAAGCGAATTCTTAAATATTTTTGACTAAATAACTTAATTCTACTGAAAATCCTACTTCATAAAAATTTATTGATAAATCAAATTAGAAACAAAATTACATGTTATTTTTTAGTGTTTATAAATTCTTTCATAAAATTTTAAATGAAACTATTTTTTTTTATAAAATACAGTTTTCGAATTTAAAGCAATTTTATATTAATATTTTATAACATAAGTAACGTCATAGTGCTGGTTAGGAATATACCTAGTCACGTGTTTGATTGCTAAGGAGTAAAATAGATATTTTAAAAGGTTTTTTGTTAAAGCTCTGCTTAGAGGCTCTTGCTTTTCTAAAACTTAGCGTTCTGATGAGATCTTTTGTCACGGAGGTTAAAAAAAATCTATTTCAGTTTTTTGGACATTAAATTATCATTTTATATTATTTATAATTTATTTTTTAAAGGAGTTGAAACACCAATAAAAATTGTGTATCATGTTTCCTAAAGACTATAACATTTGCTTTGATTCAGTCGATTTGAAAATAATTTGATTGTATTTTAGTTGAGGTTTTTTTCTACGATTTTTTTGCCAAAGTTAAGAAAATTAAGAAGTTTTAAGAAAAATAACAGAAAAATTCATATTAAAAATTTAACCGGTTAATCGATTATTCGGGTCGTATAATTATTTGACTTTAAATTATTTGTTTCGACATTAACCGAAATAGAGGCGATTAATTGAGGAATCTGTTAATCGATTAACCGAATCGGAAACCTTTTTTTAACTCATGCTTATTCGCATTTATAAATTTTGTTTCAATTAATTGTGGAAAATTATGTGCAACAAATGGCCGCCGTCGACGTTGCTGCAAATTTAGTCTCTTTTGATTACATTTTGCATAAATGTGCGCAGCATTTGTAGTGACATGACGTCAATTTCGGCTTGTCTTGCGGGGCTTGCTCGCGTTCACCAATGACTTCAAATATCTGGCCAAGTCAAATCACCGAATCGCAAGATTACAAAACAGTATGAAACGGTTGCCAACCCTGATTAACCCTTTTACGAAAGTTTTTGTAAACTGAATTTTCATTTATCATTCATTTTCAAAAGTATATTCAATTAGTGTTACCAATTTAGCTATTTTCTCTTCAAATAAAGCAGTATAAAATGATTTCGCTTTTAACGCTTTTTTTAAGATAATGGTTGTGTATTTTAGATACATTTCTTTGTTATTCATTTAAGCGATTTATAACTAAATTTCAAACTCACACTTGATATTTTGCCATGAGAGCATTCCTGAAATATACGAGTTCTTAGAATATCTCAGCTAGTCCCCCTTTCTCCACTTAATTTTTACATGAACATAAATGTTGTCTCATCTACAACATATTTAAATTCTGTCCCAATCTGAGTGAATCACATGTCAGTATAAATAATTTCCTGAAAAACTTTTCTGAAGTTTTCCGGCAAAATATCATAATAATTTATACTTTGACCTACAATATTTAGCTGATAAATTAATATTTACATAATTTTATATCAAGCCATTTTAATGGAATAAATTAAATAATTAAAATAAGAAATTTATATATATTAATCTTTAAGCTTAATTATAATTTAAAGTCATTATTTAAATATACTAGTATAATATTCCTCTTCCAAATCATATAAATCCATAGCCATCTCATCACGTAATTTTGTTAATTTTTTATCGCAATCCCTTTGAGTGGCTCGAAAAAGTTGTGAATTATTGGCAATAGCTTCATTTACAGAATGGAAATCATTTAAAATTAAATATTGTTTTATATCCGAAACCAATTTCATTAACGATTCGCCAGCTCGTACTAAAAGTAAAAAAAAAAAAAAAAACACAAATAGCATTAAATATTATTCTCTGTACTAAATACAAAAAAAATGTACCTATATTAGCAGCTCGAACTTGCATTTCATAAGTATCCTGTTCACATTGTGTAGTTTTTGAAATTTGAGAATCACTTTCACCTCTGGCCAGTTTAATGATTTCTAAAATGATAAAAATATCATATTGTAGTTTTTTATTGTAGGCTTAACCAAAGCTATAAAATCTAAAAAGTTTTGTAAAATATGCAGTTAAAATGAATAAAAAAAATTAATAAGTCGTTAAATTTCAGGCAATTTTTATTACCTTCATTATTATTTTAATAAAATAATATATTTTTACTTTACTTTGTATTGAATTTAATCTTTAATTGTTTTATCTTTTCAAATAACCAAATACATACTAGCTTTTTTTTTGATAGGCCTAATATTTAGATGTGTTTATGCGGCAAGCTTATAAAGTGATATGCCATTCCCATACAGATTTGTCATAACTAACGTTAAGCGTTAACACTAAACGTTGGTTAATGTCAAATTTGAATGGGAGTTACATAAGCCAACTTTGTAAGTTTGCCACATAAATACGGATAATGATGATAAATAAGCAGAGAAGACAAATGCTTGTTTTGCTGTTTTTGCTTTTTTCTGTTTTTTTTTTTTTGTTTTCCAGTTTTTAGCTTCAAAATAGCTTTTTCTTAAATTGCTTTTTTCGCATTTTTCTCAAATTTGCTTGTTTTGCTTTTTTTAGTTTTCCAGTTTTTAGCTTAAAAGAGCTTCTTGAGATTTTTGAGCATTAAATTGCTTTTTCTCATTTTTTTTTTGGCCTCAGTGTTTTCTTTTTCTTTCTAATTAAGGGTGCGTACAGAGTGGCCGCTTGTTGCCGAGCCGAGCTGGCTGACGCTTGTTGCGACAACTTGTTCATGCGAGAAACAAGTTTGAGTGTGCATAGTGGATGCGAGTATCAGCGCTGATATTTTATCTATTATTTGTGTTTTATGTATGTTTCTATGCATTTGGGGGAATAAAATGTATGGAAATATTACGAATAATTGCGATTTTCCCAAGGGACCGATTGTTTGTTACGAATTATCAGAATTTTCGGATTATCGGGGTACGAATTATAGCGATTTTACTGTATAAGTTTTTTTTAAATTTTTTTATAATTGTTATAATTTTATTTAATTTTTATTATTTATTTGAATTTTTTTATTTTTTAATTTTTATTTAATTATTATATTTTTTTTTCGTTTTAATTTTTATTAATTTTTTAATTTTTGATTGCTTGTTTTACTTACTTTTTCTTAAATTTTTGTTTTTAATTTTTTTTTATGTTTTCTAAACAAGTTCAAATCATAACAACATAACATAAACAATGTTTTCGGCGCTGAAATACGCTTTGAAACTGTTTTCTCGCATTCAACCAGCTTTGCGCTCTGACCAGCTCGGCGCCCACTATGACCTCTTCGCGCTTGTTTGTACTAATTTGTATAGTACCAGTTTTCTCGCATTGGTTCTCGCAACAAGCGTCAGCCAGCTCGGCTCGGCAACAAGCGGCCACTCTGTACGCACCCTAACATGGTGCTTCCTTGAGACATTCGTTGCGAGATGAATGAGTGACTACACGGTATTTTGTTTTTGTATATATTTTGTTATTGCATATTCATTCATCTGAAGCAAAACGTCATCTCTGGAAACACCACCTAAAAATATTTTTTCTGCTAGTTTTGTTCTTTTTTTCTTTTCCTCAACTTTTACTTTTGCTTCTTCAAAAGAAAAATATTTTTTGTTAGTTTTGTATTTAAAAAAAAAAAACTACTTTTCATTTTTGACAATATTTTTTTTTTGCTTTATAGCATATTCATACGAACAGAAAAATTCGAGGTTCGCTCTCTAATTCATGGTTCACGCCCTCAATCATGATTGAACAAACATGTTTCGCCATACAAAATTTGGAGAGCGAACCATATTGGTTCATTTTGCATCTTGCTGCGAACCACAAAAAATTTGCTGTAATCTCCAATTTTGATAACAAATTATCAATAGTTTATCTGAACTAGCTGTCAAAAAAAAAAAAAAAACAACTAAGAAAGAACAATAAATTAATGTGTGCAAACAAATAAATAAATAAAACATTGAAACTTAAAAAAATATAAACTTATAAAAATACAAACGTTTAAATGAAACAAGATTAATCGTTTGAACACCTTTGCGTGGTTTATGTATCTAATAGCTCTGTTCCCTTACTTTCTGGGTAAAGTTCGGTAAAATGAGAGTAAGCACAAAATACTCTCATAAAATGACAAAATTACCCAAAAGTACGGGAACGCAAAAAACCACTTTTCTAGCCCAAAAAAAAATGTCAAAATGCATCAGTGATGTCAAATTTTTAGGTGCAATAAGTGTAACACGACAAGTGAAAACGCGCTAATGGAGAAATGCGAAAATTGAAATAAGACTTAAACAAAATATATTAAAATTGCAAGCCGTTTACAGTGGCAGGAAATTTCGAGATTTTTATATTTTCCTCTTTGAAAAAACACACATAGTTATTTCTAATAAATATATTTTTCTCATAATTTAATGTTTATGAGCTTTTTTTCAAAGTGGTGTACATAAAAATCTCGTGATTTCGTGCCATGTAAAAGAGAGGGTTACAATTTTCAAAAAAAAAAGCGGTAAGAAAAATTAAAAGGTGACGATCTGTCCCTTTTTTATTAACAGAAAATATTTGCAGTTTTTACAATTATAAAACAGCTGTTTTTGTTTATCAACTGTTCTTTTAACAATTTACCCAATTTACCCAAAGAAAAAGTTTAGGTAACTTTCGGTAAAAAGAGAAACACTAATGCACTCTCATAAACGCTCTCATTTACCCAATTTTCGAGTACGGGAACGCTTTTGGGTAAATTTGGGTAAGTTTGGGAACCCGCGGTAACGTACGGGAACAGACTTAATGTGAGGTTTTCGTATCGAAAAATACAACTCTGTTATATCAAAAGCAGAATGAAACAGTTAATATTAAATTTAAGTAATAAGAAAATTTTTCTTTTTAGTATTTATTTATTCAATAATAATACAAAAGGCCAATAAGGCCAAAAACTGTATTACACAGAAATAAAAATAGTATTAAGATAAATTTGACATTATGTGACTCACCCTGTTCTAAACTAGAAAGCGGTGCATTTTTCAATCTGAAAACTTCTCGCATTAAATACAGAAACATGGCACTAGGTTTGCAATCTTAATTCAGTGAGCGAACCATGTAGTTCATATTACCGTATGTTTTCTTTGTCTTCTTTGTTATTGATACATATTTTTTATTTCACAATTTCGATAAATTTTTTCAGCGATGAGTGTTGTGGTTTTTCTTATAGGCCACGTCAGTTTATACGTTTTGTATCTACGAAGTTAAAACAGTCAGCTGTAATATATTGTAGCACCTTGTATACATAAAATAGTATTGTCAACAAAGTGAAATTGAAGACAACTTAAATTTGACTTTTTCTTAAAATAAAAAATATAAAAAACTACTAAAAAATGGGTTTAACAATTTCAAGACTTCTTGATAGTTTCTTGGGGAAAAAAGATGTACGTCTACTAATGCTGGGCTTAGACGGTGCCGGCAAAACAACCATACTTTATAGACTCAAGATTGGTGAGGTGGTTTCAACTATACCCACTGTTGGTTTCAATGTTGAAACTGTGGATTATAAAAACTTGAGCTTCACCGTTTGGGATATTGGTGGTCAAAAGACAATACGCACATTATGGTATCATTATTTTCCAAATACTTCTGCCCTCATTTTTGTTGTGGATGCCTCTGATACCTTACGGATTGGAGAATCTAAAGAAGAATTACATGAGATAATGGCTCATCATGATCTGCAAAATGCTGTACTGTTAGTCTTTGCCAATAAACAGGATTTGCCAAATGCTTTGGGTGTTACAGAGTTAGCTACACGTTTAGATTTACATAGCCTAAAACAAGAGTGGCACGTTCATGCCACTTGTGCTACTAGTGGTAATGGTCTTTATGAAGGTTTGGATTATTTGAAAGATATGTTGCAGCGTAATAGTAAAAAAAACTAAATTGTTTAATTGTGGTGATTATTAATAAATTTGTATCTACAAACAATTTGGTGCATATTTCTAATAAATTATTTTATTTTTCTTTTAACTGTGATGTATTATTTAGTTTCACAAATTAATTAACATTTTACTTCAGCTGTTTGATTTTTCTTAATTCAGTTTTTTTTTAATAATTTAATCTATATCTCGTCATTCTTAGTTAAAAATAATTCTTTATACTTTTTTATTAAATAAACTTTTTGGGAAAATCTTCCACAATAGCTTCGTTCTTTCTCATTTGAGGTGTTCCATTATTTTTTAATATGTATGTTGTAAACAGTGGTTGTGTTCCCATACTTTTTGGGAAAAATTTGATTAAGAAATGCGCAATATTTTTTGTATGAAACATTTGAACAAAATTAAAAATAACTTTAAAATTTAAATAAATGTTTATAGCTATTTGTGAAATTTTTTAAATTAAAATGTCATTGAGTAAGACAATTTTGTGCTTACTCTCATTTTACCGAACCTAACCTTAAAACTGGAAGACAAAAGTATTAAATGAAACTAGAGTATTCAAAAAACCGGCCTTTTGAAAAAACCGGTTTCGTGGACAAATAGTCAAAAGACAATTATATAAATTGTCCAACTTTTCAGTTCTTTCGTCGCATTTATCAAGATATATGAAATCATCATATGTGACCTTCTCCGAGAAAAGAGACCTAATGTGTCAAAAAACGGGTTTGGACTTAAGAGTGGATTCTGGTACCTAAAAGGGTGTAAAATAAGATGAAATGAGTTAGATTTCTGATAAAAATTTATTTACCCCATAAAAACGTACAAAACGAACTTGAGAAAATCGATAAAAATGGAAAAAACATTAAAATTTTACTTTTTTTGATTTTAAATTGTCACTCTAAAAGCGAAAAAAAATACGTCACCACATAGGCAAGACGTCACCAAAGTCGGCACCCAATCATAACTAACCATACCAAATCGCATCTCCCAACTGAAGGTGTGTTCACAGTGATAATGCGTTATAAAACTTTAAATGCGTTTTTCCCAAAACTTCACTTTCACACACTAGGTCCCTTTTCTCGGAGAAGGTCACATATAATGATGAATGATTTTGTACAGTCTTTTGTTGAGGATTTTGAATGCTCTTTGTGTTATATAGATAAGAAATTAAACTATTTGAATTTGGAATATCCACAGTTAAGTCTTCATCGGAATCTATCAGACTTACATCTAAATCTTCATAACTAAACAAACGATCATAAAAGTGTTCGGAAAAAATAAAAGAGACCAAGTAACCCTGTTGGTGATATAATTAAAAAAACCGGTTAACCGAACAAAGAAGACCGGTTTTCGGTTTTCTTCGAATTTACAAAATATTCGAAACCGATCGGTTTTTAAAAATAAAGAAACCGGTTGACCGGTTTTCGGTTTTTGAATACTCTAAATGAAACGTTTGTTTTTCACTGCATTATATTACCAATAATTGTTCGAGTACTTGAAAATTGTTCAAATTAGACCGCCTTTGGAAGTTCATTTTTTTTTTCTTTTTTTTTACTTAAAAAAAGAATCAGACTTTAGCTGTGTTAATGCGAAAAGCTATGAACGTTGGCTTCTGTCATTCCCATACAAATTTGACATAACTAACGTTAAACGTTAACACTAAACGTTGGCTAATATCAGATTTATATGGGATGAGATAAGCCAACTTTGATAGATAGCCGCATAACTACAGCTAATGTTAATATAGCTTATAAAAGTTTGTTTTGTAAGAAATGACTTTAGAAGCGAGATTTTTCACATTGTTCATGTTAGTTCCACTAAAATCGAGCTTAAATGAAATTTCTGTAATGGTGTATATTCAGTATAAAAGATCACAACTAGGTGGACTGATGACAACAAATGTCGTCATGATTAATTTAAATTAGAGATAATCGGCCCCTGACATTTTTTTAATGCCTGGAAAAAGGGATAGCAAAACCAGAATTTGTTTCTATTTATTTTGTCATATTTTTATCACCAATTTAAAAAGTTTTTTTGCATTCATTTTTATTTTACTTAATTTCACAGTATTTAATTTTGGCCAGTTAATTCCGTAGTTTTATTTTGTACTCAAATTATGACATTTTCCAACTCTGTTCAGATAAGTAACCTTGATTCAGGTAAAAATATAAAAATTTGACAAATATTTTAAGTGTTAGGAGGGGTACTGACGATTCACTGTTGGACTGTGTTTCTTGCCAAGAACGTAGGCAAGTGATAATTTTAGGTTTGTAGGGCAAGTGCCGAACACTGGTATATAACATGCCGGACAATGGTATATAATATGCTGTGGTCGTTGACGAAGCAGTTGTTATTATTCTGGGCACTTTCAGCAAAAAGAGAATACTCTCATTTTCCCAATTCAAGTACGGGAACCACTTAAGGAAAGTTTGGGTTCTTGCGGTAACATACTCATTAATTGAACAAAATAAAAAAAAATTGATAAAAAATAATTTAATGTTTAAATTAAAATTGTATACATTTTGTCATTTTGTGTTGATTTTATGAATTTTTACCCAATGTACAGCAATATCTGTTTTCATTTCACCATCCATATTAAAGTCTTATCGCAAAAAATAATTCCAAAAGGTAAATAAACAATGTGTTAGGCAAATGTTTATTGAAAATTGAAACAAGAACTTAAGAAATTATTACAGTTGAATAGCTAATAAATATATTGCATTTAGTATTTGCACTGCATTTAAAGCAGACCTTAATAAAGTGAAAGTAAACGCTATATTATCTATATACTATTCTAATATGGGACAAAGAATATCACAGGCTGTGCTACGATTTTTTCGTAAACCGGAACCAGAAATAAGAGTTGGCATGTTGGGTTTAGATAATGCTGGTAAAACTACCATATTATATACATTGAAAAATAATATTGTACTTGAAGATATACAGCCAACTATAGGATTTAATGTGGAAACAATAAGGTGTGGCAAATATGTACTTAACATTTGGGATGTTAGTGGTGGCCAACCAAAGAGTCGCATTATATGGCGACACTATAATCAGCATAATATAAAAGCAATCATATTTGTAATTGATGCTGCTGATGTGCAAAGATTACCTTTAGCAGCCCAAGAATTTAAATGGTTATGGTGGCATGAAGAATTGACTAATTCCATATTTTTAATCTTTGCCAATAAACAAGATTTGCCTACTGCTTTGAATGCTAGTGAAATTGTCGATTATTTGGAATTAGAAAATTTAACACATCATCCTTGGGCAGTGCAGGAGTGTTGTGCTTTAACTGGGGCCGGTTTATGGCAGGGGTTGCAACAATTATTGCAATTACATGCAGAGCGTCATAATAAGTGCAGTTTGCGTTTAATAAAATAATGGACTTACCTTCAAAATTTTCTAGCATACTTTTAACATCGTCTTTTAGACGAACTTGATAGGATTTCAACAAAGCTTCTTTAGATTGAGTAATATTACGATTTGAAGTCATTTTTTAAATATGCGAATTAGCAATAAAAAATTAGTTTAACAATTAAAAGCCGCTTTTTTTTTGTAATACAAAGTAAATATAAACAGCTGTTACAAAATAGTACTGCCAGCAATAAAAAAAGCGATAAATAACTCTGTTTTTAAAACAGCTGTTTATTATCAAATTATCGATATTAACCGCAGCTCAGTGCCAATAACTTTATAACATCGATTAAATTAGCTGAATCGTTACGTATGAGTAAATGTTAAAGCTAAAATTACTCATTCGTAACATAATGTGACAAATCATCAGATTCAATAAAAATTAATGAGTTAAAAAGAGCCAACAATATGTAGATACGTCACGTAAGGTATATATTTAGGTAAATTCTAGCTTCAACTAGAATTTAAAATTAGCTGATTATATTTAAATTAATGGCTTTAAAAGATACAACCATATGGATATACGTCATGTAACGTATGTCTTATTTTGGCTTTAAGGCTCTATAATCGATATAAAAGTATATACTCAGTACTTTTAATGCTTTGCTTTTTTGCTTCTTATTAAAAATATGATGAAGAATTGGCAAATGCATGTAGCCATATTGAAAAAATATAGTGGACTTACGTTGCTATCAGTTCTATACTCTCTATATAAGCTGTATTTATACTGCTAGCTATAAAGTTGGCTTATGTCATTCCCAAATAAATTTGACATAAGCCAACGTTTAATGTTAACGCTTAACGTCACGCCAAATTTGAATAGGAATGATATAAGTCTACCTTGATAGTTTCCCGAATAAATACAACTATAAGCAGATATAAATTATATTATTGCCAGCTTAAAATTTATAAAAAATCAGCCGCATATTTGACAACTCTGTGTTAAAACCTATTGTGAATGAATGAATTTTGTTTTGACATTTCTGTTAATTGACATATTATTTATTGGGTACGTTGTTTTTGTTACTACAATTTTCTCAAATTTTTAATTAATTTTTGCAAAATTTTATTTAATTAGGAATTTTTATATGATGGCAGCCGCTCGCCGTGATGTAGCACCATTTTTAAAACGTGTACGAGCCTTTTTATTAGGCGTAAGTACTAGTTCTAACCAATGATACAAACGTATCAGTAAAATGGTTATGTAAGGTTACCATCAAGGAAGAGGATAATAACCTTTTTATTCCTTTCTCTAGCGTGAACATATTTCGGCTTTACGCTTTGAAGATGGTTTAGCTGATCGTACGCAACCCCCACCAGAAGTACCAGGTGGGCCATCTCATTTACTATCTGCCAATTATTATTGTCAACGAGATCCTCGTCGTGTTGTTGCACCTCCCATAGATTTGGTACAACAAAAATTGTTGGGTGATGATAAAAAACCATCTGCTAAATTACCAACACCTGGTCAAGTATACAAATGGGATTAATTTGAATAAAATAATGATTTATATATTTTAGTTAAAATGAATTAAATATTTGTTTTCCATTAAATAATTGTGTGACTATTAAAAATTTACACTACACTTATAGTTGGTTCTACTTTTTCACCTAATGGTAATAATTTATACAATTGTATAGTGCGGGCTATAAATGTCTTAATTTCCAACATAGCAAATTTTTGACCAATACAATATCGTGGTCCGAAATGGCTCAGAAGGTAAAAATTTATGCGCATCTGTATTTTGAATCATTTTGCATGGTAATCAATGCCATTAGAATACTGGTACCTTTGGGAATACATTGATTATCTGCAACATAAAGGTAAATTTGTGTACATGGAATTAGAAATTTGATTAATCAATTAAATCATTATGATTAATTGATTTATTTGGATTTTGTATAATCAATAATATTCAAAAATACACCAATTTTATCTTTGTTTTGTGTCTTAACCTTATATAGCGCTATACAAGGCAGACAGATTTATATAACAATGACCAATGGTCAGACATATTTGCCCAATGGCGGTTAATTGTAATTTTATTGAATCGGCGTAAAGCATATTCAGTGAAAAAAACTATAAACTTATTCAATTATTCGTAAATTTAATTAATCGATTAATCATTATTTTGAATTATGTTAATTACTGATTAATCGATTAGTATTATTTTTTATTAATCAAAATTGATGATGTATTGATTAATCAGAAAATTTGATTAATCGATTAATCACATTTACTTAGTATTTATTATATTTATTTTTTAATTTTTGCTAGGTTTTGAAAATTACCAATATTTTTGAACATTCTCGGGATATACAAATTATTGCCATATTTATAAGTGTTCTTTTTTAAGTGAAGTTCTCTGTTAATTGCCGTCTACACGGGACATAATATAAATGTTAAAGGCCAGACGTAAACGTGACACAAATATATACAACGCAAAATCTTTTTATTTAACTCATTGAATTTGCTATGAAGAGATACGTTTACGTCTGGCTAATCCAGCCTTAAAACACGAAAAACTAGAGATGTAAAAGAATTGAATATTTGTGTGATGAGCACTAAATAACGTCCATTTTTTCCATTATAAAAAGTATTATAGAGACAATACATGAAAGTATCGATATTATCGAAACTTTACAACTTTATTATTGTTTTAACATTAATTAATTTCACCGTACGACTTGCCATCATATTGCTGGCCATGCAAAATGTATGAAAAAAAAGCATTTGTAGTTGTCGTCCCAGTTCTGATTATAATACTTAATCACGATGATATTCGTTATCGTTAGCCGACAGTCGACCCAATTGTGATTAAGCGCTCAGAATTTGGCAAAACAGTAGCCATTTAAAAAGCAAATTAAATATACAAATAACAGTTGTTTTACGCAAATAAAGTGTTCAGTTTTTAAGTTAAGCAAAGAAAAAACCTTATTTACCTGAATTATTCTTAAAAAATATGGAAAGAAATAAGCAAAAAATTAAGGTAAACTTTTTAATGTTTATTATATATCTTACCTAAAAACATATCCTGTTGAATTTGTCTACCAACAAATGGTGCCGGTGCATACACTCGCAATGATGGATTAATATATTCACCCAATAGTTGCTGTAATTCTTCAAAACTTTTTGTTGTATTTCGGGAGCACGGGATAGAGCATATAAAGTAAAACCTAGGCCACTTTAGTAGTATCATGACCTTCAAGCATAAATGTATTGACTTCTTCACGTATGCCGGCATTAGTTAAAGGCTTACCATCAATTCTAGAGCAAAGTGGAATGTCCAATAAAGCCATGTGGTTTTTAGAGTCATAACTATAAACTAAAAAAAAAAATAAGATTTCCGATATTTTAAATGCTATAATGATCTTATAGAAATCATTATGTAAACCTTCAGCAGAAATTTGTGATGCTAAAGCAGGACTATCATCTGCGATAATCTCTTGATTTTGCAATAGTTCCTTTCTTTTTTCTTCTATGATCGTTTCTGCAAAAATTATGCTAAGTTTTCATAACATCTACATATGTATATCTGGCATATGATTTAGGAGCCAATAATTTAAACAGTTCATCTTTGACTCACATTGATAAGATGCTTTTAAATAATATAATGTAATGCATTCTATAAAAAAGTATTGTTTAACGTTTAAATCAATATTTCTAATGATTTTAATAACTTACTCTATCAAATTTTCATAAGTTTGTGCATTAATTTTAACACCCATAGCCGTTTCGCATATTTTCCAAATTTCCCTGCACATATTACAGCTTGTTGGTCGAATATATCGACAAAATTTTCCAGAATTTTAAAATCAAATGCCGGTGTGATAGCTCATACGTGCCAACCATTTGGGACCATTACTCGTCAATAGACCTTCTCCTAACCATTTATCTAATAATGAATACCTACGATTTTTTCAAATTTCTGTTGGATGACTTCAATATGACCTGTATATATTTCATATAACATATATATGAAAGATCCACAATTTTGCAATGCGCCTATATAATAGTTTGCTTTTATATCTGCACTAATTTTTAAAAGAATTTTCTTTTTTTAATTATTGAACTAGTTTTTATGAAATTTTTCAGTAAAATAACTTTTAACTTTTCCCATTGAGAAATAAAATTAAATGAAAATAAACTAAAATTATGAAAAAAAATGTTTAATGCTGCTGGCTATGACAAGATTTCAGTAAAGTTTTTAAGATTAAATTTTTCCCCTTATCTCAACTTTGCTTTGTCA
Organism: Eustalomyia histrio; assembly: GCA_949748255.1. Classification (NCBI taxonomy): domain Eukaryota; kingdom Metazoa; phylum Arthropoda; class Insecta; order Diptera; family Anthomyiidae; genus Eustalomyia; species Eustalomyia histrio. Next base: position 144,861,312 of record OX456525.1, read on the forward strand.
TCTTATAAATACTATGTTTACTTTAGCTAAATTTTCAGATGCATGGAAATTGGGCCGTGTTGTACCGATTGATAAAAGTAAAAATTACAATGTGGCTAATTTGAGGCCTATAGGCATTTTGCCAGCAATGTCAAAAATTGTTGAAAACATGAAATCACAAATTTAAATCATTTTGAATGTTACTCACTCTTTCACTCAAATCAATATGATTTTCGTCGTAACCATAATACAACATCTTTACTCATTTCCCTTACTGATTCGATAAGACAAAAACTTGATAAACATGAAAATTGTATTACAGTTTCCTAAGATCTTAGCAAAGCGTTTGATCGAATAAACCATAATATTGTTATTAAAAAGCTTCAAGATAACTTCAACTTTTCTAAATCTGCTTGTCAGCTTATTTATTCTTATCTGAGTGCTCGTTCTCAGTTTGTATCTTTGGCTGGATTAAGTTCTAGTATTGGGAACGTTACCTCAGGAGTTTCACAGGGGTCTGTTTTAGGTCCTATACTATTTTTGATTTATTTAAATGATAGTTTTTCTCTTTTATTTATTTAGATATTTATTTATAGTTTTTGTAATTCATATGTTTTTGCTGATGATATTTTTCTTGTAGTATATAACAATAATTCAAATATGGATACATTGCTTGAAATTCGCATAAATAATCATCT
>OX456525.1:144866988-144967796 GCA_949748255.1 Eustalomyia histrio
CTAAACTCAATAGACAATTTAAAGTAATTATTAAAGGGATAATAATTAAACATTTTGCCATAACGTCACTTTTTTTCCTAAAATATTATTTGTAAACAGTAACTGAAACATACCAAATTCCAAATTTTATTTCAGACATATTGATCCTACCGAAAAAGGGAGATTTAATCCGTGAAGGCTTAGACACAGCACCTCAGTATAATTTAGTGTTGTTTGATCTGGGGTAAGTACTTAACTTTGATTATTTTAAAGATAAGTTACTCTGTCGAAATGTTGATTAACATATTTGGGCAAATCCCCTAATAAACATGAACGATGTATTTATTCATAAAAAGAGCGATTTTTAAACGTTTGGGTTTTGAAAATTGAAAAAAAAAACAGAATTTGTAAAGGGTGGTAAAATTTTAAGGGCCGATGTTGATTTTGAATAAAACACAAATTATTTAGGAAATTATTGTTATTTCTTTTTATTATGATAATATGGTATGGTTCAATTATGTATGAAACAAAATATCGGCCAAATGGCCGCCGCGACCTCGGCGGCACACCTCCATCCGATGGTCCAAATTTTCGATGACGCTGAGGCATAATTGAGGTTCTATGCCGTTAATGTGCCGAATTATCTCATCCTTTAGTTCTTGAATTGTTGCTGGCTTATCGACGTACACCTTTTCTTTCAAATAACTCCAAAGAAAGAAGTCCAACGGTGTCAAATCACATGATCTTGGCGGCCAATTGACATCGCCACCACGTGAGGTAACACGGCCATTGTTTCGTTAGCTGTGTGGCACCGTCCTGTTGAAACCACATATCGTCCAGGGTCATATCCTCAATTCCTGGGCACAATAAGTTCGCTAGCATCACGCGATAGCGAACACCATTCACGGTAAATGCTTGGCCGACCTCATGACACACTATCGCGAGCAATGTTTTCCGCAGAACGAACTGGGCGAGCATGCACAGGTGTTTTCAAAGACCCGGTTTGCTGAAATTTGCCCACAAATCATATTTGGTCGATTATGCTGACCAAAAAAAATCACGAAGTGCACGAAATGCATTTTGTTTGAACGCCCATTTTCATAATAAGCCTGAATAACTTTAACGCGTTGCTCGATTGTGTATCTTTCCATGGTTTAAATTGAGTTAGTCTTAAATTGAGAAATGTAAAATGAAATGCAAAAAAAAAACTTGACGTTTAGGTGTGGTTCACATTCAACATCGGTCCTTAAAATTTAACCACCCTTTACAATGCGAAAAAATGAAATAAAACAAAGTACGATGATCAAGAAAAATGCTCTAAAATTTATTCGAAGTGAGGAAATTTAATTTTTACCGTACTTAATTTTCATCATATCCACTAACAAGGACTTAAACTTAAACATATATTTTCAATAAATGCGTGGCTTTAAACCTATATTAACACCAGTGGCGGAACGCATAACTAAACTTAATTCTGATACCACATCTGGACCCAAAGGTAATAATTCAAAATTTCTTAACATACAACTTATGGTTGATTTCATTTCTAAAATTGCAAATTTTTGACCAATACAATTGCGTGGACCCGCACTAAAAGGTACATAAGCATAAGGATTGATTATCTCTTCATGGCCGGTAGTAAAACGTTCCGGTTTAAACTTATGGGGATTGGTAAAATAATCAGGATCTCGGTCAATGGCATAAATTAACAGGATAACATTTGTATTGGAGGGTATAACTATTTCACCTGCAAAATAAATATTTATGTAGATAGTGTAAAAAATAGCAGAAATATTTTACGTATTATATAACCTACCAATTTTTATATCTTCAGTGGATCTTCGACTAATAACGGGTACAGGTGGATATAAACGCATACTTTCTTTGATAACACATTCCAAATATTTTAAATCATGTAATTCAGACATTCCAACTGGTTTATCCTTATCCGTACCAATGACTTGTAATATTTCTTCAAATACTTTTTGCTGTATTTCCGAATGTCTTGCTATAAGATACAAGGTATGTGATATACCACTTGTGGTAGTGTCGTGACCTTCAAATGTAAATGTATCAACTTCTTCACGTATATCATCATTGCTAAGTGCTTGACCATCCACAGTCGATTGCAGCAAGACATCCAAAAATGTCATGTGTTGTTTTATACCTAATGTATCAACTTCGTTTTCTATAATATGAAATAGAGGAAAACAAAAACAATGTTGAAAAAGATTTTTTCTAACGAAGAATTGCTACATTTTTCGACTAACATCATAATGGGTAAATTTTTAGGGTGACCGTGGCTAAAACTAGATTTAAAAATGGCGGAAGTAGAGCAACTAATTCGACATAATGATGTCTATTCCCCAAAACGGCGTAAGCACCACGATTTTCAGTTTCTGAGAGATTAGTCATTTATAAAATTTTGAAATTACTTTATTTTCGAAATATTTGTGTATGGGGCTTACGTTGGGCGTTATATTAGCAAGTCTGTGACTTTTTAAATGAAACGCAGGTTTTTGGATAAAAAATCATTTTATTTTTCTACATAGTCTCCTTTGAGCTCTACCCTGTAGGAAGCCTGGGGTCAGGTGTCTACAAGTCACCACTTTTGTCGACAATTTTGGGTGACTTTTTGGTGACATGTCCACAAAGCGTCTATTCCTTTTACATTCATTTTTTGCAGCTGCAAAGCTGTGCTTGTTCTTGATTTTTTTATTGTTTTATTTTGTTGAAAATACATGTGCATAGCTGCATGTAAAATTAAAGTTTTAAATAAAAATATGAAGAAAAATTAATTTAAATGTTAAATATACAAATTTGAACAAAATATATAATGAGCAAAAGAAATTACAAAAAACTCGTGAAAAAAAAAACAATAAATTTTGTATAAAAATAACAAGAAAGAGGCAACAATTTTTAGTGAAAATTGCAACTCTAGAGATATTGTGGAGCCTGATGAAGATTTTTCGGAGCCTGTGGATGATTTTGTGCAGTCTTTTGAAGATTTGTCGACTCCAAAATTAAATTTGCACGAAATTTTTTTTTTACTTTAATTAAATTTATAAAAAAATTATTATTAATAAAATATTAAATTTAACAAAATAAATGCACCTGTTTAATCTTATTTCATTCCTAGTGTGGAAATCAAGTAAAAAGTTTCAAAAGTGTAGACTAGAATTACTAAAATGTACCGCTGAGCCATTTCCTTCAGGGTTGAAAGAATAAATAGTCATTCGGGCTAAATCCGGAGAATAGGATGAATGGGGGAACAATTGTTAGCCTAATTCATGGATTTGTGGAGTTGCCACACGATTGCGTTTGTGATCGATTGTAAGCAAACGCGGCAACCATCTTGCATAAAGCTTTCTAATCGATCATCGTTGGAGTCAATTCTCCGCCGAGCCATTTCCTCAAGTTTGGAAACAAGAAATATTCACTCGGGGCTAAATCCGGAGAATAGGGCGGATGAAGGAGCAATTCGTAGCCTTATTCATGGATTTGTCGAGTTGTCACACGATTGCGTTTGTGATCGATTGTGAGCAAACGCGGCAGCCATCTTGCGGAAAGCTTTCTCATACCCAAGTGATCGTTCGAAATTGAAACCACTGAGCCATGAGAGATGCCTATGTCTTCCACAATCTATCGCACATTCAGTCTCCGACCGGTCAACACCATACCGTGAATTTTTTCAATTGTTTCGGTTGCAGAGATCTCCACTGGGCGTCTAGAACGTTCGGCATCTTCCGTGCTTGTACAGCCACAACGAAATTCAGTAAACCACTTTTTTAGCATTGAAACTGTTGGTGCAGAGTTGCCATAGTATTTATCAAGCTTAGCCTCGGTTTAAGTGATGGTTGTTTTTTCCACAAAAAATAATGCTTAATGAGCACACGAAATTCCTTTTTTTTTAATTTTCTCTTCAAATCACGCGGTAGTCTGCTATCAAAGGCTGTCAAACACATACTTAATGATGCAGCTTGTTCAAATTTTGACAGGAGTCAACTGACAGATGCCTGTTGACAGTAGCAGTCTTGCCCTTTCAGATAAGAGGCGGAAAATTCAAAATGTCATAAACGTATTGACCCGCCCTCCTAAAAAATCATTCCGAAATATATTGGCTATTGAAATAAACTAAAAATTGTACTTACCCATTTCTTTATAAGTACGTTCCTCTATTGATTTAATTAAAGTATTCCTTCTTTCATTTATAAGCTTTTCAGTGAATTCATGCAATATACGAATATTTTTCTGGAGGGTACAATAGGTATTGTAAGCTGTCAATTTAAAAGTGAAATCAAAATATTGTAACGGCTTAATGCAACGCGTAGACATTATGTGAACAACACTGAAAATTAAAAAATACATAGTCATTTACACTCAGAAAAAAAAAGTTAGTAAAAAAAATTTGTAAACGGTTTTCAGTCCCACTTTAATATTATTATTTTTTTTTTGCTATTTTACATTTTACAAAATACAGAACTTTTACAGAATATTTACAAATTTTTATTGCTAACTTCAGAAATCATTTTAGAAATTTTTGAAAACCGACTTGCTAAAATAAGCAAAAAAATCATTAATTTTAAAAAAGTGGATATTGAAGGAAATGTTATCTTTTTAATAATAAAAACGTATACATACAAACTTAAATTGCCTTAAAATGTTACATTGGTTAAAAAACGGGATCTAAAGTGAAAGTACTTTTTACAACCGACTCATGTCTAAAAATAGAACATCCGCTTAAAATAGCAATAAAAACTTTTCTAGTTCTAAAAATCAGTCCTTAAAAAAATAAAAATTTGACCTTAACATCCAAAAATTAAAAATATTTTTCAAAACAAAAATTAGCCAATTTAAACGATAAATTAGTTTTTTTTTACTATTTTTAAGACTTTGGATTTTTTTTTTTTAATTTTGCCTAAAATATTTTTTGAAAAAAAATAACTGAAATATAAAAATGTTGCTCGATAAAAAAAAAATATAAATTTGTAATTTTTTTCGTAAGGCAATTTCAAAAGAAACCAGCAGCTCTAAAGTGTACCAAGTGTATCTAAAAATAATTGAGTTAATTTTTGCATTTTAATAATTTTTTTTATAAATTAAAAATTTGCTATATATTACAATTCATTGAGTTTACAGCAATTTACTAAAATTTAGTAGCGCTTACTAATTTTTTATACTAATTTGATTGTACTAATATTAATAATACTTAGTAAATTTTCTTGCTGAGTTTAGCAAACCAATTTTAAACTTGATTTTACAAAAGGTTTATCAAAATTTAGTAGCGGATACTTATTATATCCTCCACCATATATGGTGAGGGTAATATGTATTTGTAATATGTCGAAATATATTCGTATATATATTCGTGATCCTTATGCAATTTTAAGTCGATTAAGCGATGTCCGTCTGTCTGTCTGTCTGTCCGTCTGTCTGTCTGTTGAAATGGCGATCACGACGCGAAGACACAAGCGGGGGTGCCTAGTGCCTATTTTTACCCAGATTATTGAACATCCTCCCGCGCAGTTTGGTATTTAAAATGAGCAAAATCGGTTAAGCGGTTCAAAAGTTATGAGTGAAAATGTGAAGGTACCTCTAAATTTTCCATACAAATTTGTACAATTTTTCTGTATCTATTTTTTTTTTCTGTTAAGTAAGTAAAATTGTTATTAAGTCTTCTTATTGTTCGATTAACATTCTAAGAGCTTATATGTGTGTTACTCTGATAACTAAGTTAACGTAAAAATCAACAATGTTAAAGTCGCTAACAGAGCAGACCTCTGTAAATAACATTGCTAAAACTAAATAACAAAAGTTCGTTACATAAATTGGCAAAACATATTCATATTACAGTTCATGCAAAATTTAGTATATACGTATATCATCTTCAGCCCCTATGGTGGAGGGTATTCAAAGATTCGGCACAGCCGAATTTAGCCCTTTTTTACTTGTTTTTCTATTAATTTTAATGTAAAGGGTGGTTAAATTTTAAGGGCCGATGTTGTATGTAAACCACACCTAAATGTCAAGTTTTTTTCTGCATTTCATTTGACATTTCTCAATGCAGACTAACTCAATTTGAACCATGGAAAGATACACAATCGAGCAACGGGTTAAAGATATTCAGGCTTATTATGAAAATGGGCGTTCAAATCCAAATGCATATCGTGCACTTCGTGATTTTTTCGGTCAATTTAATCGTCCAAATGTGCGTACAATCGGAAAAGTCGTGAACAAATTTGAGCAAACCGGGTCTGTAGGAGATGTGAAAACACCAGTGCATGCTTGTACAGCTCGTCCTGCAGAAAATATTGCTGCTGTTCGCGATAGCGTGGCTGAAGAGCAGTCCACCTCAACTCGTTGTTGTGCCCAAAAATTGCACCTCTCACGTTCGTCGTTGATTAACATTATGCATAAAGACTTGCATTTACACACTTGCAAGGTGCAATTGACTCAAGAACTAAAGCCTCTTGACCATTCCAAACGTCGTCAATGGTCAGAATGGTGGCAAGAAATGGCAACAGTGGATGATCAATTTTCGAAAAAAATCATCTTCAGTGATAAGGCACATTTTCACCTCAGTGGATTTGTCAAAAAGCAGAACTGCCGCATTTGGGCGAATAAAAATCCAAGAGTGATTGTCGAAAAACCAATGCACCCACAAATAGTGACTGTTTGGTGCGGTTGATGAGCTGGCGGCATCATCGGGCCGTATTTTTTCAGGCAGTAACTGTGAATGGTGTTCGCTATCGTGAGATGATAACGAACTTTTTATGGCCCGAATTGGAAGATATGGATGTGCACTATATATGGTTTCAACAGGATGGTGCCACTTGCCACACAGCTAACGAAACAATGGCTCTTTTGTGCGACAAATTCAATGGCCATGTAATCTCACGTGGTGGCGATGTCAATTGGCCGCCAAGATCATGTGATTTGACACCGTTGGACTTCTTTCTTTGGGGTTATTTGAAAGAAAATGTGTACGTCGATAAGCCAGCAACAATTCTAGAGCTAAAGGATGAGATAATTCGGCACATTAACGGCATAGAACCTCAATTATGCCGCAGCGTCATCGAAAATTTGGACCATCGGATGGAGGTGTGCCGCCGAGGTCGCGGCGGCCATTTGGCCGATATTTTGTTCCATACAAAATAAAAAGAAATGACAATAATTTCCATAAATAATTTGTGTTTTTTTTTTTAAAACAACATCGGCTCTTAAAATTTAACCACCTTTTACTACACGTCAGCAGACATGTGTTGCTAAGATTAGCAAAAATGCCGCTAGGCTCAAATTAGCAAAATTTCCCGTAATAACAGAAAATTATCAGTTAACATTACAGACGTTTTTTGGTGAGTGTAGGTTGAAAAATTGGAAATACACCAAAAATAGGATATACACTTAAAATAGCACTAAAAAGTTTTTTTTTTAATTCTTAAAATCAATTAAAATTTTACCTTAAAATCCAAAAAATTTACTAAAAATATTATTCAAAACACAAATTAGCAAATTAAAATTGTAAATTCGTTGATGTTTTTTTTTTTTACTGTTTTTAAGCTTTTGAATTTTACTTTTTAAATTTTGTCTAAAATATGGGATTTTTTATTCATTTTAAGAAAATTTTTCTTACTTTTAATAAAATTTTACTTAAAATGAGGAAAAATTTTAAAAAGGAATTTTTTGATTCATTTTTATTTCGTCTTTTTTTTTTTGAGTGTAACAAAAAAATTTTCATTACAGACTTTTTTTGGTGAGTGTTGAGTAAAACCAAAACTCAACCGCCTGAATGCATTTTTTTTAACACAATTTTTTTATGACAAATGGGATTGTAAAAGATACGACGTAGACAGAGTTTTAAGGTTTTAAAGTACTGCAATTGCAGTTAAATCTTTCAAAACTTAACTTACGATTTTAATGCTTCAGCATAGGGCAAATTAGAATTACCCTGCGCATTTGTTTTAACACCCATAGCAGATTCCGCTATAATATCCAATGCTGTAGCACATACAACGGGAAATATATCTATAACAGTTTTGCCATCAGCTTGTCTATGAAGTTTTTCAACCATAACATGGGCTTGCTGATCAAAAATTTCAACAAATTGTTCCAAAATTTTAAAATGATATGTTGGTGTAATAATTTTACGCCTCTTATGCCATTTGGAGCCGGTACTTAAAAGCAGACCATTGCCTAACCAACAGGCTAATATATCGTAAAAAAATGATTTCGTTAAAAGACGTTGAGAACTAAGAATTGCTTCAAAATATTTAACATCTTGTACAATTAGTAAACATTTGTTTAAAGACCATATTCGATACACTTTACCATAGCTTTCACGAAAACCTTGTAATATTTGTATTATATCTAAAAGTGCAATAACAAATTATATTAATTGTGTTTCACTATGTGCGGCCTGAAAAATTTATAAAACATACTTTTAACATTGGCACCGATTACTAGTAAAGCATCACCTATTATGGGTAATGATATTTTAGGTCCTCCAACACCAGATGCTTTTAAAATTTGATTTGTTCTTTTTTTCATAAAATATTCACTAATTAAAAGTGTAAAGATTATAATTACAAATATTTCGTAAAACATTTTTTGTACATTTAAGTTTTAATTATAATTTTGGTTGTTTCGTGTTTAAATGATTTCCGTAAACTGAAAATTTTGTAATATTTTAAATGTCGTTTAACTAAAAATTATTTCATTTAACAACCTTCAAAGAAGATACACCAAGTGATATTTACCAATTTCAATGCAATTGAAATGCATTTGTTAGTGCATACATATATCGTACTATTAGGGTGGTAATGAAGTTTCAACCTTGGATTTATGCTGATAACCGAGTGGAATATTGTTCCACTTGATCTTATTCGTATAGGGTTTTCCAGTAAGGACTTGACAACTAATTTTTTAAATAAAACGAAAACCATTTGAGATATTTCCAAAACTTTATAATCGATTTGAAATACAATAAAAACATTTATGAATGGAACTCGACTTCATTCATATAACTACCACGGGCACGTCGGCAGCGGTCGATTCATTGGACCCAATTTTCGATGACTTGGTCACACATTTCGGCCGTAATGGACGCTATTTCGCGTTCTAAGTTCTTCCAACGTCGTCGGCTTGTTGGCATAGACCAATGACTTGACGTAGCCCAAAAAAAAAAAAAAAATCTAGAGGCGGTTAATCGCACGAACGAGGTCGTGCTTACCAGAGAACTGCAAATGCTGATTGCAAAACGTTCATACGCAATCAACACAAGAATAAATATGTGTTTGCGTTCAAACGTTGAATATACTCCAACACACATATTTGCTGATGATTTTAAATCAATCAAACGACGTGCAAATTGTTGTCACAGATTTATAATACTCGGTCGCTTTTATACCATTGATTTTATTCTGTTCGTTTGAGTCAACAATAATAATTTTGATGTAGAATAAATCAGAAAAATCAATAAATATAGCGTATGTGTGTATTCATAATTAAAACAATATAGTTTCTTATCTATAAAAAGGGGGTGGTTTTGTAGAAACACATTTCATAAATTAGGGTGGGTCTAAAATCCGTTTTTTTTAGAATTTTTATTAGTAACACCAAAAATATTGTTCTTTGTGAATTTTTTTCTTTAATTTAGGTCATATCAGGCTCTCCCTATTCGGTTAAAGTTAAATATTGCCTAATTTTCCAATCAAAATAGAAGAAAAAAAAATTTAAACAATATTTAAATTTTTCCGGATTAGGCAAGCCTGAGATATCGACCAAATTTTTTTTAAATATATTTTTATTTCACAAAGAAGAATATTTTTACTATTGTATTTTACTAATAAAAATTCGAAAAAAGCGGATTTAAGTCCCACCCTAATGTACACAATATCATTTATGAAATGTGTTTCTATTTTGTTTTGATTATGATTACACTCATACGCGTTGTTTGTTGTTTTTTCTGATTTATTCAACGCTGACTTTTTGTTGAGTGTTTACATTTGCATAAAACATAATCGACAGATGATTCACACTGATCCCAATTACGCGTTCAGTAACATGATGCTGATTTTATTCTACAGTGAATTTTGTTGAATTATTAAATGTGAACAAGAATTTTTGTGTATGATTAAATCAAGAAAAAAGTTGATTTTGCAGTTCTCTGGTGCTTACCAAACTTACTCTTCAATAAATCGATTGTAACGTGTGATGTATGGTTTGTGGCACCTTCCTGTTGAAACCACATGTCGTCCAAGTCCATGTTTTCCAATTTGGGCCAAAAATAATAGGTAATCATGACAACGAAAAAATATGACCCAATGACGCCGCCGGCATGAAAACCGCACCAAAAAGTTATTTTTAGTGGATGAAGTGGCGATTCATGAAGCACATGTGGATTTTGATGAACCCATTGAGCGAAAAATGAGCTTCGTCACTGAAGATGATTTTGCTCTTAAAGTTGCGGTCACCGACTCCGAATTTCGGTAGTACATTTTTATATTTTGCATACGTTGTACTCAACGTTGTTAAGTACCTATTGGAAAACCCTTTATATGGTGCAAGTTAAAGCCTAATAGGTTAACCCTAAAATCTCGTTTATAAATACACATTGTTAATATTTATCGCCCGTGTAAAAAAGATTAAATCTGATCATTAGAGCCAAGTGCACCAGATCTAAATAAATCACAAAATTGGAGACAAATTTGAGATATAATTAGATATGATCAAATCTTGTCAAATCTGGCGCTTCATATATAATCAGATCCATAAGATAATGTCTAATGAGATTCAATAAAAAATAACAAATTAAAAGGCACCTTCACCTATATTATTGTATACATTTTTATTTTGGTGTCTTAAAAATGGCTACTAGATCTGGTATTAGATATTAACTGATCTGCTTATATTCGGCTACAAAAATCACCAAATTTTTCAAAATTCCTTACATATAAAGTGGTCTGGCATTAGATCTGGCCATAAAGTGTATGACATATGCCATATCTTATGATATATGTAATCTGATCTTTCACAGATCAGAACAGATCTAATTTTTTTACAGGGGAGTTTGCCATTAGCAATCTGCCATAAGCTAAGAAAATATCGGCGCTGGCAAAAAAATTTTCGACAGCGCCAAAATATTTTTGCAGCAGCATTTTGACGTCATTTTTTATTTAACACAGAGTTGTACACAATTAGTAGTATACAAACAGAGTCGTTTAAAAATATTAATCAGATTAAAATAATTAAATTAACTAACCAATTTTTAATAGATTAAAGTTTTAAAATTTTGGAACAAAGAAAAAATATTTTACTTATAAAATTTACTAATAATATTTAGTACTCGTATGCTGAACACAAATATGAAAACATTTGGCTTGAACCACCACAACTCAACTTTAAATTTGCCGTTTTTGACATGACTGTTTCCGAATGTGCTGAATTTTTCCGAATGTGTATGAATAAAGTATATCATAAAACTTTGATTTGATATGCAGCTTAATTTTTTTTTGTAAAGGTCAAAGGTCACTTTTATTGACCAATAGGTCGGGAGCTTATATGTCCGAAAGCGATCTTTTTGAAAATTTAAAATAAAATTGCGTTAAAGATGGTTTTCTTCTCTACAGCTATGACAAATTTCAGAGTGGAGGTATTTTCGGATAAAGAAATGAAAATCAAATTGTAAACGATGATATTTTATAAGGAAACTCTTCGGATTTCAAATTCAAAGGATTTTAAAAATGTTTTTATATTCCTATTTTGTATACAAAATTATCGATATTTTATTGTCACCCTACTAAGTATATGTAAAATTATTTAAAATACATTATTGTCGTAATTCTATACATTTTATTGTGATCCGATTGCCAGTTCCACATCACCATTTTTATTTCTCGACCCCATCGATATAGTGTGTATTTTGGCTTAAGTTTTATTAACATCTGTGTATATCGCTTGGAATATCTTCCTTGAAATAGATGAAAAAAAAAAATAAACACGATTTTTAAAATATTTTTTGGTCCATTTGCTGTTTTCAAGTGTAATTGTATATAATTTTAAATAAACAAAACTATAATTGTCATTTAGAATATATGTTATTTATCTATTCACATTAGAGTGGTCCTTATATTGTTAACATTTTGACCAAGGCTGTTCCTAAAAGTCTTCTTTTGACTAACGAGGAAGCACTGTAAATAGGTTGTTCCCAATTGTAATGAAATTTAGATGCGTGATAGAGGAAAATAAGACACACTTATTATTTTAGCGCCCTAGTTTACGTTTAAAGCCTAAAAAGTGAAGTTAAAAATTATTAAAATTATTGTATGGAAACATGTCTGAAATTTTCATAATTCTGATTTATTTGTGTACAGAGATTTGTACTTGTATACAGAGTTATTTATATACCCATGCACAGTGCTTCCTTGTAAGAATCTGAGGACATATTTTGAAGGAATTTAATATTTATTCTTGTTCTATATATTTTTGAATACTCAGGGAAAAAAAGTTTTTATTCTATAAACCCGTTTTAAATTAATACCGAAAAAGACCCATACATTGAGCATTGAAATTTTTGTAAATTTTTTTTAAACCAAATTAACAAAAAAATTAAGATTGTGTTTTAATATACACAGATAAAATAAAAATCGAGAAATTAATTAAAATATTTGTAAATGTCATTAAAACTTTAATTGAATTTGGGCCAAATTTTGAAAAAATCCAAAGATTTTTGTCCTTCCCTATTGAATTCAAAAACCCTTTTAAAAAAGATCAGATCTCCTTAGATCTGATTGTAAAAGATCTAATTAAAAAAAATTGAGATCTAATTATATTTTATCAAATGGCTACGATTTTGTACTAGATCTGATATTAGATATGGACAGATATGGAATCAGATATGATCCTATATTTGCACATATCTGGATACACTTAGATTTAAGCAGATCTGATTGGATCTAATTTTTTTACACAAAGTTTTTGGTATTTTTATTTTTTTTTTTACTAATTTCTGAAAAATTGACCCATATATCTGCTTATGGTCAAAATAAGGACCACTCTAATATTTCTAAATTTAATAATGAACAGTGAAAGCTGGTAGAATTATTTTATTATAATTTTGAAAGATGAAAGAGTATTGTATTTAAATTTATTAAATTTAATCAAAATTCAGAAAACATTGAATGCAAAATAATCAGTTTATACTTCTGAAATTGATTCAATGAAAACATCAATATTAAAACTTTTACACATAATAGTCATCACTCGGCAATTTCATTCAGTTTATATTTTTTTCTGTATTTTCTATTTCCGTCTATACAACTATTAAAAAGGACTAAGTACTTTTCCGGAATTTGGCGGAGTATGACCGAAATCGTACTATGTTTTGACTTTAGGTTGGGTTAGGTAGATGTGGCAGCCTGCCAATCAGACTCACTTAGACTATAAAGTCCCTTGTGATACCACGGAAGCTAGCAAAATTATATAACTAGCTTCCCCCGTCGAACCATCCCGATTGCCTCCAAAAGCCCCTAAGTCGGCCGATATCGATATCAGCCAGATCACCCAGGCCCTCAAAGAAACATGAGCCCGAATGCAGTCCCCTCCTGCGAGCCAGCGCAGGATAAATGCAGAGAAGGTGCTCCACAGACTCTTAATCCTCTTCGTTATCACAACTTCTGCAAAAGCTGCAACCCTCAATCAATCAGTGTCCCGTCATTACGGACACAAGTAGGGATATATCGGGCCTTGACAGTGAAAGCATCCTGTGCGTGCGCTTCCTATCCAGATGGGGCCACATCTGTTTGGAACGAATACAACCACGGACAGAGGCCCAGCTATTTCTTGCTAACCCATAAGCATTCTTCAGCAGCCGAAACTTGCAAGTGGCCAGAGGCATGCCCACAGATTCCAATTCGTGTGGAATGTGTAAGGTAGTCCCCAGTCTTGCAAGCTCGTCTGCCCTTCAGTTCAGACTTTAGGCTGGCTATAATTTTTTTTACCAGTTTTAAAAAGAAAAATTTTAAAATCAAGCAGAACCAACATTAAATTAAATATAACCGGCGTATTTTTGGCGGCTCAATCGCGAAGCGCTATTTTCCACTATCGGACATGTAAACCACTTTAAGGTGAAACTGAAAATTTCATAATTTGTTTGTCTACATAATATCAACATAATTTTTCAATTTCACTGAGAGTTCAATTCGCACTAATTCCAGAACTGGCTTTGGATCTAAAACATAGGCAATATTGGTAATCATTTTTTTTTTTGGAGTACCCAGCAAAACTTGGTAATATGTTGGTATTACCATGCTTATAACCCGGTAATACGTATTACCCCTTACCATTGCTTTACTTTGAAATCTTACACATTACCCTTAGATTATCTCACTAGTGGCCGTAATTTCAATCTACCTACGAGTGCTTAGATACCTGCCGTGTAGACGAATAAAAACCAATAGATATCTAAGCACTGGTAGAGGTATCTGTTGCTTGAAATTACGGGCGTAGTAAAGGGGTTACTTCGATGGCCATACCCTTATTAATATATTAGGTTTTGTAATAGAAAAATAAGAAGTTACTCACCTTTCTTCTTGCAAACCTCATTACCGGGTAATAGAAGGATTTACTGGGCAGTTTCATTAATGTTTACTGAAAGTTTTATTGGATTAAAATTTTAAAAATATCAAGATAACATATTTCCATTTGTAAGATTTATTTTCTAAAGAAAAATTAGGGGCTTAAATTGTTTGTGTTTTTGTTAGCTTCAAATTGAATGTCAGCATTTAACTTAATTTTCAGGGTTAGACTTGAACAGCGTCTACTGTTGTTTTGTAACAGTAAATAGCGACTTTACAATGCAATTTCTCATTCCAATTAATTTAATATTTGCCAGAAAATAATACTTGAGCACATGTATTAATGGTGATTAACAGTAAATATTACGTATACGTACCGGATCGGTGATTTTGTATTAATCTTTTTAACTCCCCTTAAGATATTAGAATCGGCCGTTAGAAAATGGTGTTTTCTTTTTAAGAGAAGCAACAATCAGGAAATTCTTTCTACTTACTACTCGTAATGTTTTGCTTTCTTTGGAAAGGGGATTGAGGAGAGATGAAAGTTGTCTTTAATTGCGCGAGATGATAAATCTTAAAACAGTTGTTGCTCGCCATCTTATAGGGAGCTGGCGAAAATTGTTGAAGCTTTTTAGTTATAAGCCCTGTTGTGTTATTTTACTTCGGTGGGGTTAAGTGCTATGGGAACACCGAAGGAGCACGTTGCGATATGTATGAGGAAGAGTAAAATCACAAATATTATTTTTTTCTAAATTGATGTTGCCGTCGCAAGGAATTGAACCCGCAACCTTATGTGTAACAGTCCAACGCGCTAACCATTACACCACAACGCCCACAAATCAGTTTTGGTTACTTTACCACATTATCCACACTTATAATAATCCAGGCATTAAATTTATGTCAAAACAACAAAAACTTTCGTGAAATAAACCAAATTTTCGTTTATTTTACAAAAGTATTTTTGGATCTTATTTTTCTCTAATCTGTTCTTTTTGTTTTAATTTTATTTTAATGTCATTGTCTTTATTGCTTGTCTGTCGATTTTTGTTTAATTTTTTAAGCTCAAAAAAGTACTTCTAATATGTTTAACCTCTAAACACCAAAAAAAGTTAGTAAAAAAAATGTTGTTAGTGTCAGGCAAAAAATGAGCGATTTTTAGCAAAAAAAAAAAAAGTAAATCTAGCAAAAGTTATGCTAACACTTAGACGATTGCAAATAAAGAAATCCTTGCGAAAACCAAAAAATATTAGTAGACAGAAAAAAGACTCACAAAATGTGTAGAACAATTATATTTTACGAGGGCGGCTCAATAAGTCCGTGACTTTTCGAACTTCCCTCGTAATTATATGAAATGCAACACTGCTCCCATCAAATACCACCTGTTAATAGACTACTGTCAAATTTTGAGCAAGTTACCTCATTTACTTTGCATTTAACAGCTGTTCAAAACATACAACCTCGATTTTTTTAAAAACGGAAAAATGTGAATTTCGAGTGCTCATTAAATATTATTTTTTTTTTGCGAAAAAAGCCGTCAATCAAACCAAGGAAAAGCTTGATAAATGCTATGGGGACTCTGCACCATCGATTTCAATGGTAAAAATGTGGTTAACTGACTTTCGTTCTGGACGCACAGTTGAGGTCTCTACACCCAAAACAATTGAAAAAATTCACGATATGTGCGATAGATTGTGGAAGACATAGCCATCTCACATCGCTCAGTGGTTTCAATTTTGAACGATCACTTGGGTATGAGAAAGCTTTCCGCAAGATGGCTGCCGCGTTTGCTCACAATCACCCACTAACGGAATCGTGTGACAGCTTAGTTTCTAGAACAAAAATCCATGAAGTAGACTACGAATCGCCCCCTCATTCGCCTTATTCTCCGGATTTAGCCTCCAGTGACTATTTCATAGAGATTTTGCTCCAACGATTAAATTATTTATCAAACGAATGCCTATTTTATGGACTTCGAAAAATACTATTTTTTGGAAGGGATACAAAAATTGGAGAAGCGTTGGACTAAGTGTATTGCGCTAAAAAGAGATTATGTTGATAAATATTTTTTTTGCAAAAAAAACTGTGTTTCAATCAAAAAGTCACGGACTTATTGACCCACCCCGTAGTTAATTTATTTGCTGAAAACTTTGATCTATAATTGTGATTCTGATAATAATATACAAAACTTTGTAAAATACAAAATATCCAGTCTTCCGCATTGTCGACATGTATGTTAATATATTGAGCTATACATGGACGTACACATATGACCATTTATACCCATGTATGATCATATACAAGCCCATGTATGATCATGTAAGTTCATATATTTGATTTTTACATGTTTATATATGAGATCATGTATGTTCATATTTATGATCATACATGGGCTTACATGTCCATATACGTCCATTCATGGTTCAATATATAACCAATATATAACCATACCATATATCTTCGGATCCGAAATCTGAGGGTACATATATGATCATATACGGCCATATACCCTCGAATCTCGGATCCTACGATATATGTTCATATATGAGATTATGTATGGTCAAACATAGAATCATGCATATACTTATATGACCATGTATGATCATATACAAGCCCATGTATGATCATGTATGTATGTTCATATATATTTCGTTTTTAACAGGGGAGGGTTTGTACCCACCCATCTACCTCTTGCTTTGTTGTCCCCACTATAAATGTGTTGGTTAGCAAAATTTGTTTAGCAAAATAAATTAGTTCAAAATTAGTTTATTTTATTGCTGATAAAATATAACTTAATTTTTTGTTAAAAACACAATTTCAGCAACAAATTACTAAAAACTAGTATACTTGATATACAACTCCGTTTACTTATTGTTCAACTAACTTATTATTTTGAGTGTAGGGTTAACAGTACAATTTTAAAACGTGAATACATTAATGACGTGTACAAGTGAAAAATAGTTCTTGTGTAAAATATTTGATTTGATAAATTTGAAACGACAAATGGAAACTGTTAATGATATTGCATACATAGATTAATATAGATTTAACAATTAGCAAGGTTGGCAACCGATACCTTTTCAATAACGTTATTTATTTAAAAATAATCAATGCTGATAACAATACCAAAATTCTTGATTTTAAAAATACCGACATTTTATTGTCTCTCAAACATGTTTCACTCTGGGTTACATCCTACAGTTAACACTGCTCTTCTGCATGCAAAGAAAAACAACGGTTGTAATGACCATATTCGAAGAATATGATATAATTGGGTCTCATAGACAGCAATCATATTACTAAATAGTTGTAAAAATCACACTTGTATTTTTTTTCCCCAAAATATGATTTATAAATTATCACGACCTAGTGAATCCCGACGTGCTTCGCTACCCATGAGTATTAACATTAAATCAAATTCATTGGTTTCTCGATCCGCGAGTTCGATGAAAAAGAACCTTAAAATTATCACTCACTGACAGCTGTCAATGTTTATGCGTGTATGCGCTAGAACGTGTATTTACCGTGTGTATGAAGTACATGCCGCACACACTCAAGGGCGGCTACGTATTTGTTGTTGTTTTTTTTATATGGAAAAAATCACATGTTGAAATGAAATATTATAACTCACGAACGCGTCGACCGATTTCGTGCAAACTTTAGATAAACCGTTTGCACGACCACACGAACAAACCCTAATTTAATCGATTTCTGTTCGACCGTTCGCGAGTAATAAAGTCACAACACACTTGCAACAATTTTTTATATACTATATTATATATATAGACATTACTATATTATAGCATTTTGTTGACCCTAGATTAAAACGATATGCATGTTTTTTTATTCACAATAATATATATATATTTATTTAATGACTAATGTACACAATTAATTTAATCACATATGGAAATATAATTAAATTTATAGAAACATGTGTTAGTAGCAGCACGTGTAAAAATATTTTTAAGAATACACTCACCAAAAAAAGTCTGTAATGGCAACTGAAAATTTTGCTGTTACTACGGGAAATTCTGCTAATTTGAGCCCAGCGGTATTTTTTGCTAATCTTAGCAATACATGTCTGCTGACGTTTAGTACAATGAAATTAGTAGACGAATTACTAGCCGCTACTAAATTTTAGTAGACTTTTTGTAAAGTGGAATTTAAAATCTGTTTGCTAAAATCGGCAAAAAAAAATTACTAAATACAAATAATATTAGTACAAAGTTTTAGATTAATTTTTTTTTTATCGAGCATCAAAAATTTTGATTTTATATTTTAAAAAATATTTTATACAAAATGATATTTTAAGTGGATGTCCTATTTTCAGACATGAGTCGGTATATTCACTTCCGATCCCTTTTTTTAATCTATGTAACATTTTAAGGCAGTGTAAGTTTGTAGTTGTAAGTTTTAATTAAAAATAACATTTCCTTCAATATCGACTTTTTAAAATTAGTAATTTTTTTTATCTAATTTTAGCAAATCGGTTTTCAAAAATTTGTAAAATGATTTCTGAAATTAGCAACGAAAATTTTTAAATATTCTGTAAAAATTCTATAATTTGTAAAATGTAAATAGCAAAAAGACTTGCTAAATAATAATTTTTTTACTAAAAATCAGTTGGAAAATAGTAAAGTGGGATTGAAAACCGTTTACAAATTTTTCTAACTAACTTTTTTTTCTGAGTGTACAATTTCATATAACACCAAAAATGTCATAATATGTTCCTAATCATTACAATATTTGTCCTAATTATCATAATATTTTTTCAATAATTATAATATGGTCATTGAGTAGATTTTGTGATTATTATGATCATTATTGTCCAAACTAGTATTCGCCTTTGAAGTTTGGCCATAAATCTAGTATTTAATGAAATTGACTATTTTTTTACAATAAATTCTTTAATTTCGAGTAGAAATACAATACACATTCAAAGTGAGCCAGGGTAAATTTTCAAATAAAACTATTGATAAATAATAAAACAAAAAACAGATTGGCGAAAATATTAAGTACTTTTTTTTGTTTAACTTCAAAGCTTAAAAAATATTACAGTTATTTCAGATAAATCTTAGTAATATGAAAAACAACAAAAACTCGAAAAATTACCCAAATATATGTACATCTCACTCAAAGTGAGCCACTTGATTTTGTTCTTGGTAAAATAACGGTAACTGTTTTTAATACTTTTGCATTGATATTATTGTTAATGCGTTATTTGTGTATAAAACATCAAAGAGTGAGGATGGGACGACAAACAAGTGTATAAATTAGAGAGTGAGTAATTGAACTCTACAAAGAAGGTAAATCTCAAAGAGAAATTGCTAAATTTGTCAATAAAAGCCGTGGAAATGTACAGCACATTATTCATAGCATTACAAGAGATGTAAGAATTAAAAATAAAATGAAAAAAGTATTAAAAAAGCATTTTCGAAAAAAAATGAGGCTTTTATTGTTATAGAAATCAAAAAATTCTCGGTTAAGCGCTCCGAAACTGACGGAAATGGTCAAAAGTTAGTTGGATATCCAAGTACACCCTGAAACAGTTAGAAGAGTGCTTAGAAAACACGGGTATAATTGAAGAGTAGCAAGAAAGAAGCCGTTTATTAGCAAAATAAACCGTGGAAAACGCCTAGAACTTGCTCGTAAATACGTTCAAACATATATGAGTTTTTGGCAAAAGGTATACACACATAAAATAGAGTAAATATCCACTAAAAAGGTTTGGTTCGGTTTTATTTACAGATGAACGTAAATTTAACTTATTTGGCTCCGACGGAAGCAAATGGTATGGCGACAAAAGAACACCCAGCTTCAGGTGCGGGTGCATGGCAGGAAGTGTAACTGAAAATTTGTACCACATTTCGGGAATTTTGAACAAATTTGTTTATGTAGACATTTTAAAGCAAAACGTCACGCCGAGTGTTGAAAAACTTGGGATCGAAGATGACTTCTACTTCTACCAGGACAACTATCCCAAGCATAAATCGTATGTTGCGTGGGAATGGTTACTGTATAATTGTCCACATGTTCTTGAAGTTCCACCACAATCTCCGGATTTCAATAGATATGAAAAATTATGGGCCCTTCTTGACCAAAATATCCGAAAACATGCCATTACCTCACAAAAATGCAGCATCGATCCAACAAAATATTAGTATTAAATATTAACCACATTTACTTATAGTGGCTAACTTTCACTGTGATGCACATTTGAATATTTTTTTAAGTTTTTGTTGTTTTTTTGTATTACTTAAGAAATCTATCGGAAAAAATTGTTGTTTTTAAGCTTTTTAGTTAAATAAAGAAAATAATTTATATTTTTGCCAATAAAATTTTCTTTTTATTATGTATTAAAAATTTTACTTGAAAATTCTGCCTGGCTCACTTTGACTGTAAGTCACTGTAGTTTAATTTTTTTTAAAGTCATCTTATAAAAAATTGATTTCATTATTTTAATTGTAATGTTTAATCATGTTTACATATTTTTTTACTTTACTTTAAACAAATTTCGTCTTTAAAATCATAAAGTTTGGTTACGGTCGGTTCGGCTACTGCTTCTGCATTTTGAACAGTAGTTAATAGCGTACATTCACTCCATAGTTGCGATTGCGGCTTAAATTGACATAAGGTTATCAATTTTTAATTTGAGCTTTTATTCCGGTTTAATTTATTGTAAAAATGTCAGTATTGACGTTATCAGTTAATACCGAAACTGATGCAAATAAAATACCAATACCGTGATATTCGTTTCGGCTGCCCAACTTGGGAAATAGTAAACAATAACCAGAACGAACTTTTGATGAGTGTCATTACTTTAAATATTTCAAAAAATAAAAATTTTAAGGCACATCTACATATATGGGAGACAAAATAAGTAGAGTTAGATAATTCTAACTTTTAGTAGATTTCTACCTCAAATTTTTCCTCATTCAATTCTTATATGGAAAGACATTTTTCCCATTCAAACCATTTTGGATAACTTTTCAAAAAAAGAAATAACTAGCACCCCGTTTCTGTATCTGATGCGAGAAGTTTTCGTATCGAGAAATTTATAGTCACCCTATTTTATACAAGGTGACTTAAAAGATAATAAAGTTGATTGGACCTTTCTTTTTTCATGCTTTTAACTTTTAAAGCTGTGGCACATTTCATTTTGTAAAATTTCTTATTAGATAGAGAAATAACAAGAATACAGCGCCTTTACACTAATATATATTTAATTGCCCGTGACTCACCCTATAGAAAGCAGAACAGGGTTGCGTTTTACATGTTTTTTGCGAAAACTTTATCGATGCAAGAAATACAGAAACGAGGTGCTGAGCTCAATATTCCATACAAATTTGACATTCATAATAATTTTTACGCACTTTACTTTGCCCGTTTAGGGCATAAATAGCTAAAGTTCCTATCCTCTAAATCTAACCGTTTCCCTTACATCTAGATCAGTGGTCGGCAGAAAAAGAGAATATGAATGTGTTGGTGTTTTACACCGTAAGAAATTATTTTATCTTTCTAGATAAATTAATAAATGAATTTATTGGTAAGAGAATATCCGTATTCATTGAATTAAAATAGTTCATGTTTTTGTTTTCTCTATTATAAAAAATAATTCATAATAATGAAAATAACAATTTTTTGATTGCATACAATGCACTCTGCTTCATTTAATATATTTAAAGAAAATAAAAAAATTCTTCCTACTCAACGTTCCACATTTTTAATTTAAAATGTAAACGAAAAACAAAATAAATACTTATAATAAAAAAACCTATAATAAAAAAAACGAATTTTTAGAGTGTACTTTATTTCTTCAACAAAGCGGCATATACTTGCTTTGTTGAAAGTTAGCGTACTACTCACAGCGTACACAGTGAAGACACGGTGATTAGAGCGCCTTTTTTTCTTTACGGCCTTTTAGAAAACTACGTGAAAACTACTATTTTAATAGGCTAAAAGCAACTGCGCTATGAAAAACTGTAGGTGAAACAACTGTATGACAATTATTCTGTCTCTCTTCCTTGCGTCTGATTTTCCAATTCGTCAGCTTATTATTGGTTTGGCCCAATCACCATTTTTGTAATAATAGAAGCGATTGGATTATATATAATATCAATATCCTCTTTCTAATTCTGAAACCCGTTTTTCGATATCTGGCATCATAACTGAGATAACTAATATCAACTTTGATATAAAATTAAGAATGAAAACCATTTTCATTGTTTTTCTTTTAAATCTTTGGGCAAACTAATAATAAGCTGACGATTAATTAAATGTGCTTTGTGAGTGTGTTTATTTGCTTATACATTTCACAGATCATATAAATGTGAAACTTTGTTGTATGTTTTGTTCTTTTGAATACTGAGATAAAATAAAAAAAATACATTAATTATGTGCAAAAATGCTATAAAAACATAAAACAGTTTTTGATATTACAATATGTAACCCAAGTATAAAATTTGTTGTGAGTTTGTACTAAGTTTATGAAACAACAATTTTAGTAAATACAGTCATGTTGCACTTCTATGGTATCTTTTTGATATTTTTGGCGATCATATGTTTTAAAACATGCTGTGTAGTTGTTCACTTTTACACATTATTTTTTTGTATACATTGTTTTTAAATCTCTTTCTCGCCTAGGACATGAAATACAACAACAACCCTCACCATACGGTTTTGGATCACTCGTTTGACAGCTGTCACTTCTGACATCACTGGTATACCCTGTGGTACTACTGAATGAAATAATTGTATTTTTTGTGCTCTTAGCTGTGAGATTTGTTGACATTCGTGTAGTGTAAGTGTAAATTGCCGATTGTGTTCAACCCCAGAGTGCTATGAGTGCCGACCACTGATCTAGATGTACCTCTAATAACTAGTTTCTAAAAAATATTAAATTTTAATATTTACGTGGTTTTAAACCTAAATTTATACCAGTTTCCGAACTTAAAGTCACGGTCATGATTTTTACCACATCTGGACCTAATGGCAAAAGTTCATAATATCTTATAATTTTACTAATGATACTTTTCAACTCTAACATCGCAAATTTCTGGCCAATACAATTACGTGGTCCCGCCGAAAAGGGGACATAAGCAAAAGTAGTTTTTTTATCTGGTAACTCGGTATAATACCGTTCCGGTCTAAAATCATTGGGATTGGAAAAATAATCAGGATCTCGGTGGGCAGCATAAATAAACAAGCCAATATTTGCATTGGCTGGTATAATTTTGTCTTCTAAAATGAGAAGATTATATTAATTAAATATATATTTGTTAATCATTAAATTCTTATATTTACCTATATGAACATCTTGATCAGTAACACGTCCAATTAATGGCACCGGTGGATACAAACGTAAACTTTCCTTTATTACAGCCTCTAAATATTTAAGATCCTGTAAATTTCTCATAGTTATGGGTGCATCTTTATCTTTTCCCATTACTTCCTGAATTTCCTTAAACACCTTTTGTTGTTCATCAGGATGACGTGACAGGAGATATAAACAAAATGATATGGCACTGGTGATAGTATCATGTCCCCCAAACATAAAAGTATCGACTTCTTCGCGAATTTCCTCATGCTCTAAAGGTTTACCATCAATTGTTGTTTGCAGCAAAACATCAAGAAAGGACATACGTTTTTTTTGTCCCACATCATTGGAGCTGTCATCTAGGAAATAATTGTCACAGATTTAAGACAAGATTTTAAAGTGAATTACCATTGTATAACTTACCTAAGATATCAGTTGTTAGATTTTCATTTTCCAGAGCAGCTCTTCTATCATTAATGACTTTATTTGTAAAGTCATGCATAATTTTAGTGGATTTTCTTAGCTTAAGATATGATGGAAACGATGTTAATAAAAATATGATGTCATAATATTGTTCTAGTTTAACGATACGTGTTCCTAATATATGGGTGGCACTAAAGAAGATAAAAATAACGATAAAAAAGCGTTTAATATAATTATTTAAATTGAGGTAACCAAATGGCGCCCTAACAAGGGTATAATGCTAACAAGAAAACTTCCAAACACCATCCCATAAAAAAGTAATTAAAATATTTGAATTGATGTATTTAAAGAAAGAGTTGAAACAAGTAAAAAAAGGCTTAAATTCGGCTGTGCCAAATCTTTGAATACCCTCCACCAATATCCTAAAAAATTTTTATCTACTGTTTTTGATACAAATAATGTAAAAAACTTTTGAAGTTACATTATGGAGGTGAAAATTTTTTTTGGGGTAAACAATTTTTTTTTGGTGTGAAAATAAATTTTATGGTGGAAAAAAAATTTTGAGGTGACAAAAATTTTTTGAGATGAAAATTTTTTTTGTGGTGAAAAAAGTTTTTTGAGGTGTAAAATATTTGAGCTGAATATAAAATATTATTTAGTTCTAAGCGACTGGTAAAAACAAGTAAAAATATTTTACTTGCCTGTCGCATGTATGAAGTGGGGGAAAAATGGGCATTTTTGCGATTTTAAAAGCACTGAATGCAGTTTTTTCGGTAGGTTTGTTCCGCTTTTTTTTTCCTATTTAATATCTAATTTTAACCGTGTTAAAATATAGAAAAAGTAAAAAAAAATTACCTTGAGCAAAAAAAATTCGTATGGGCATTAAATTATTAATGCAGCCAACTTGACAAAACAAATCATACAGAAGTTCTTATTTTTGGGGCTACTACACTCAAAAAAAAAAAAAAATAAAAATGAACTAGAACTTAGAAAAATTAACTTATTTAGAGGAAAAATTGAAATGAAAACGGCGCCAAAGACACTTTTTACCAATATTTAATAAAATTTTTCTTAAAATTAAGAAATTAATTTTACTTAAAATTTAGACAAATTTTCTAAATTATAGAAAATTTGTACTATTGAAGCCCAAATTTTTATTAGACAACATCAAAATTTCCTCCTAATTAGTTTATATATCACTTAAAATTTAACTGTTAGTTAGGAAATGTTTCCTTGGTTTTAAGAAAAATTTTATTTTATTTAAGTTTATTAGATAATTTTTTTTTTACTAAATACTAGGACTTAACTCCCTAAATATAAGAAAATATTTTCTAACAACAGGTTAAATAGTACTTCTTTTAAGTGAAAATTATCCTTATCCTGCTTCTATTGTAAAGGTAATATATTTTACCATACACTCATTGAGTAGGTATTTTCCCACTTTCAGAGGACTTCCGCTTTGTTAGGACACTGCTCTTAACAAGCTTTTTGCTATACAATTTTGTCTTAAAACTAAACTGAATTATACTAAATTCATGTATTTAAAATATAAATTAAATTTCATTAGCAAAAAGGTAAACAAATTAAAAAAATGTACTGCAGGATATCCTGAAACTTAATAAATTGTGACAAAGTTAGATCCTTTTCGTTGTTAATTAACGGTTCTGCTTGAGAGAATTACAAAAAGGGACGCCCTACGTGACACATGGCATCTATGGCTAAGGAACACTGGGGGTCCTTTGCCTTCTTTAATTAACTAATTTAAGGAAATTGTTGCAAAAATACAAAATATCACAGTTACATTTCTTGTTGTTATTGGAAAATGGAAAAATATCATAAGTTTATTTTATGGGATTTTTAGTTTAAACTTTTTTTGACATATACAAATTTAAACTTTTTTTATTAAGTGAAAAAAATAGTTCGATAAATATAAAGATTAATAAGAGCTATGTCAATTATAGGAAAGCCATTGTGCCGTAATGTATAAAATGTGCCTGGGATATTTTGTATTGTAGTCAACAAACAAATTTATAACATAAAAGCGCAAATTCGAAATTTTTTACCTTTTGCTAACAAAATTTTTTAAATATATTTTAAGCTAATTTCAATATTAGATTAGATATGGACACGTGAGAGATTTTTGATTCACGCTCACGCACTATCACGAACCAAAAATTAATTTCTTTTATTTAATAATATATTTTCTTAAACATTAGGAAAACTAACTGCTTTGTTTTTAATTGATTTTTTTTGGAATAGAATATAAAAAATAACTTTAACTTCTTCCAACAAAAAAAAAAAAAAAAAATCCTATACCAAATTTTATTATTTTTTAAAAATTAGAAAACTTTTACTTATCTGAACTAAATTTTCCTAAAAAATAGTTAATCAGTTTCTAAAATCAAGTAAATTTTTATTATTACATAGGAAAAAATTTATTACTTTTTGTTTTTAATTGTCTGAACTAATTTTTAAAAAACAATTCTTCAATATTAGAAAGTGGTATACTTAAAAACTGAATTTGGAAATGGCTTTCTATAATTAAGTTAATTTTACTACTCGCGAACAAAAAATGATGAGCACACATAAAGTTCAAGTACTTTCTCGATTTAAGTTAGACACATTTTTTGAACTAAATGGGAGTAAATTATGTCCTAAATTTTTTTTTTTTGAACTAAACTTAATTTTATTACGTTTGAGTATGCAATTTTCTTGAAACTAAGATGTTTTTTCTTAAAATTAATAAATTTTTATTTAATGGACTTGTTTCTTTTTTTCCTAAAATCAAGAAATAATGCTTAGGAAAAATATGAATTTTTTTCTGAGTATATAAACTATTTCATTTTTCCTCAAACTAAGGAATTTTTATTCTTTTTAAGAATAAAAAAATTTTACTTAAATTGAGGACAATTTATAAACTATTTTGAAGGAAATTTTTGAATACATTTTAGTTCATGTCTTTTTTTTTGAGTGTACTTTCACATGCAATTCTCAGAATTGAGTCCCAAATAAATGCGCTGTTGTAGTATGTGAGGATCACGAATATTAGGGGGTCTTAGACCTATATTTCGACATATTACAAACGGAATGACAAATTGATATGGTGGAGGGTATAAAAAAAAGAACACCATACTTTGAGACTGAGAAAAAAATATGGTTGCAAAAAGGTAATCAAATTTTTAATCATTTAAATTGAGAATTTGATTTGTTTTGTGTTACTATTGGTACTTTTTGTCATATTTATTATAAATTAAGTAAAAAATTCATCAAGTCACATTTGGTTTTCCTTAAAAATGACCCGTTTCCTGTTTGCAGGCCCAATGTGCTATCAGAGGGTGGGAGAATTACATAGCCTTTGCTCTTAAGGGCGCCAAATATTGGGGAAAATGGAATCCGCATTAATACGGTTGTTTGTATATCCAATTTGTATTTTACCACAAATTATGAAATGCGATGCTTAAATAAGCCGCCTTACTTAGCAAATCCAGCATTGGATATATACCAGACTTTACATAACGTCATTATATAATCTAACCTAACAAATACTTACCATCTTACAGCATTAACGTAGGGAAATTCTGGATGGCCTTGTGCATTTATCTTGACGCCCATTGCTGTTTCTGCTATAACATCCAATGTTGTTAGGCACACATGCGGAAATATATTTACAACTGTCTCCCCATCAGCATGTTGATAAAGCTTTTTAGCGAAAATACTACTTTGTCGATCGAAGATTTCAATATATCCATCTAGGATTTTAAAATGATATGTAGGAGTTAGTATTTTACGTCTGGAATGCCATTTTGAACCAGAACTTAATAGTAATCCATCGCCCAGCCAACATGAGAACATATCGTATACGAAAGGTTTCCTTATGTTAATTGGACTACTTAAAAGCACCTCAAAGTATTTGGGATCCTTAACAATCATTAACAGTCTATGAAAACCCCATAAACGAAATACTTTACCATATTGCGAGCACAAATATTCGTACATTTTAAAAGCATCTAAAGAAAGATTTTAATAACGATTATTTTATATGTGTTGTTCTATCTCGCTAAGATTTTGATATATATTTATAAATAGAATAAAATTCAATTTTTGGATGGTAATTTTCGGTAATTTATCTCTATATGTCTAAGTTTTCGAGATATTGACAATTTTAAAATTAAAATTAGGAGACGACGAAATAGTTACTTTTTAAAGCTTCCAATAAACTATAGGTAGTAGGAACATATACCGGGTACTAACAGAGACATGAAAATATTATACTTTAACATCGAGCAAGCTAGTTGGTAGTGTGCTACACTCACCAAAAAAAGTCTGTAATGGCAACTAAAAATTTTGCTGTTATTACGGGAAATTTAGCTAATTTTAGCCCAGCGATATTTTTGTTTGCTAATTTTGGCAACACATGTCTGCTGACGTGTAGTACAATGAAATTAGTAGAAACAAGTAGGAGCGGCTAAATTCGGCTATGCCGAATCTTATATACCCTTCACCATGGTTGGGAAAATAGTGATGTTTATATATGGACATATATGGAATGGACAGATTTATATACGAACATCTTTAAGTGGAAATTTACCATTTAGTCTGGTGATAAAACTTGGACTCGGGAAGATTTATGGTTCCCGAAAATAGGTATTTAAAAAGATTTATGTTTTGGTCATAACTATTTTCAGCAAATATGTTCTACTAAAGATTTTCGGTCTTTGGATATATAAGACGTATTCATAGATCATATTACAGCTCTAAAATTTTAGTTTTTATAAAAAAATTTGGTGTTTTTAGCCCATTTATGGAGTATTTAATTAAAGTCTTACCGTTCTTAAGATATAAATTAATCTATTTTGTGCCACGCCCAATTTAAGGATCCCGCCCACATTTGGTCAGATGTTGTGTATTGATAACCAAGATGCTTGCACCTTATTTGGAAACTTTTTTCTTTCCGTTCTGCAATTAATCCTTAAGTCAACTGTGCTGGACGTATTTGTTTTGTTAAAAAAATAAAAAAGTAACAAAAAAAAAGTCTTAAGAAAATCAAAAAAAAAAAAGTGTGAAAAAAATATAAAAATAAAAAAAGTTGAATAGACGGGGCTCGATCGCGCGACTAAAAGAAAAGAAGTAGTTGTGACAAAGCGCTTAGACCACTGAGCCATTGAAGGACATAAGCAAACGTAGTTAATAGAAGTAAATAAAGAGTTTTCGTTTAAAACAGATTTGTTTGGGTTTTATTTAAATGACAAACCTTTGTATGGATTTGTTGTTTGTGTATAAAAGCATAGAGGAAGAATAGTATAGAGGATGCAACGCCGTCAGCAGCCAAATAAAATTCTATACAGAATACAAAGGTTCGGAAACTTTGAGAAAACAGGGGAAAATTGAGCAAATTTCCCTGATTTCTGCAAAAATTTGAGTAAAATTCCCTGTTTTTAAACCTTTTTTCCAAATCCAATTGGGAAAGCTGCTAAAAACTAATTGGATGTGCAAAGAAATTCAATTGGAATCGCAAAAAATCCAATTTAAAAAGATGCTGAACCTTTGAAATCTGCACATACAAAACTAAGAGAACGTTTTTTACGACGTGAGAGACATCGTCATGGTGTGATAAAAGGTGAAGAGGTGAAAGACAAAAAGTTCAACAAATAAAATAAAAACAACAACAATCACGATCATAATGCCAATCAGTGTTGTCATATATTTTTTTTCAAAAATCTTTTTAGTTCTAAAAAAAGCTTTTTTCGACCAAAAAAATATTTTTTTACAAATCGTTAAAAGATTTCACTAGAACTGCATGTGTTTTATTTCTACAAAAACGTTTAATTTAGCTGGCAAATTTGCATTTGTGATATTATTTCGCCTTTTTAAAATATGTTTAATTTCTTTAGCTTAATTTTAAAATTTTTTTTTATAAATTATTATCAGTTATGACCTAAAATAGTTTCACTCAAAAAGGAATTATGTTTAAAATTTTCTTAATATATGAGAAATAAAATGGTTTAAAAATTTTTTTTATAAATTCTTTTAAATCTGAGTAAAAAAAAGAAAGAAAACCGTTTGTATTTTGTTTGTATCAGGAGGTTTTTATAAAAATTTTTATGTTTTTTAGCCTATTTATGGATTATTTAATTATTAATTTAAAATTTTATTTAAATTAATTATTTAATGTAAAAAAAAGAAAATATAAAAAAATTGTACAAAAAAGTTGAATAGATGGGAATCGAACCCGCGCCTTAGAGAAAAAAAAACTATTTGTGACATAGCACTTAGACCACTGAGCTATTCAAGTTTATATGCAACTGTCGTTAATAGAATTAAAAAAAAACAGTTTTTGTTTAAAACAGATTTGTTTGGTTTTTATTTAAATGACAAATCTTTGTATGTGTTTGTTGTTTGTGTACAAAAGATGAAGAGGTGAAAGAAAACAATTTCAACAACTGGATGTGTTTATTATGCGTAAAATTATACATACATATTAAACAAAGGGATTTTACGGAAAAAATAGAGGTAGTCCTGTTTTTTTGCTAATATCTCAGGCATTTATCAACCGATCTGGCTGATTTTCAATAGCAAACAGAAATGGATCACATGTAACAGAAATATATAACAGTCAAGTCCTCATCATGTCTGGGGTCTTTGGAAAACCCATTTCAACACAGACGGACATTGTTAAATCAATTTCGCTCTTCATAAGGACCCAGAATATATATACTTTATAGGGTCTAAGATCAATATCCAGCTGTGGTGAAGAGTGTAAAAACTAGTAGCCGCTACTAAATTTTAGTCAACTTTTTGTAAAGTGAAATTTTAAACCGATTTGCTAAAATCAGCAGAAAAATTTACTAAATATTATTAATATTAGTTAAACCAAATTAGTATAAAAAAAATAGTAAGTTCTACTAAATTTTAGTAAATTGCTGTAAACTCAATGAATTGTAAAATATAGCAAAATTTTATTTATACAAAAAAAAAAAATATTAATAAAATTCACAAATTAACTAAATTTTTTTAAGATACACTTGTTACGCTTTAGTTAATTTCTTTTGAAATTTCCTTACGGATTCGAATATAAAAATTTATATATTTTTTTTCATAGAGCAACATTTTTTATTGTATTTATTTTTTTCAATAAATATTTTAGACAAAATTGAAAGGCTTAAAAAATAGCAAAAAAATAAACTAAAATATCATTTTGTTTTAATTTGCTAATTTTTGTATTGAAAAGTATTTTTAGTTCATTTTTCGCCTTTAAAATTTTATTTTATATTGAAAACTTTGTAATTCCAAATCCTTTAAATAAAATATTTACTTCGTGAGTCACAGCCAATAGTAGCAAATATATCGCCTATTAATGGTAATGTATAAGAAGGACCTGTTATACCGGATATTTTTAACAATTGTTTTCGATGTCTTTTAAACAAATAATCCCATACAAGGAGACAAAGGAATAAAATCGAAATTAAAATTAACCACATTATTTTACAAGAATTCTTTTTTTTAACTTAATCCGTTTTTCCGCTATTTGCAACAAATTTGTTATCTCCCGAATACCGTATTGAAACTGATTACAATTTTCTAAATAACTGAATTTATAAAGCCCTTACAGCAGTTTCTTTTAATTCTGTTTTTTCAAATATGTATGTATGTGTTATTATTTAGCCAAGAAAGTTCATGCATTTATTATCGTGTTTTATATACAGGTTGGGCCATTTAAAATTTTAATCGGCTATAAAAAAAGTACTGATTATTTATTCAAAATTCTGGTTATATTGGAAAGGTTGGACTTTGTCATTTAAGAATGGCACACAATATTATTCGTATGACTACCACGACTGTCTCATCCGATAAACCCAATTTTTGAGTACATTTTCGTTTGTTTCGGCTTGAATCCCTTCAATAGCAACTTCGATTTCATGTTTCAACGCTTCAATTGTTTTTGGATGGTGTGCGTAACATTTATCCTTAATGGCTTCCCACAGAAAATAATCCAAAGGGCTCAAATCACAGCTCCGAGGCGGCCAATTGAAATCACTATTACGGCTGATTATTCGTTTTTCAAAATAGTGCGTAAAATATCGTTGGCTGCGTTGGCTGTGTGACATGTGGCCCCGCCTTGTTGAAACCAAATGTCGTCCGTGTTATTCTCTTGAATTTTTTTAAACACAAATTCGTTGAGCATGGCACGGTAACGCTCACCGTTTACGGTAACGTCGGCTCCTTGCTCATTTTCGAAGTAAAATGGTTTATAATACCGTCAGCCCAAAATCCGCACCAAACAGCGACTCGTTGAGGATGCTACTCAATAGCCAAGTGTGGGTTCTTTGAAGCTCATATGCGGCAATTTTTCTTATTGAGATAGCCACCGACATGAAAATGAGCTTCATCTGAAAACACGATTTTCGGTAAAATTCTTCATCTCCTGCCAAACAATCTTCAGCCCATTGGGCGAAGCGAAAACGCATCGGATGGTCATGAGGCTTCAGTTGTTGTAAGTTTGTAAGCCTTTATACCGAGGTCTTTATGCAAAATTCTTCTCAAAGAAGTGCGAGAAATGTTCAGTTCCTGAGATTTATGACGAGTTGATGTTAATGGATGTTCTTGGACATTCTCAGCCACAGCAGTAATGTTTTAGATTCAACGCACTGGACGAGAAGGTACACGGGTTGGTTTGTCCAATAACGATCCATTTTCATCAACTCGCTTCACAAATTGACGCACAAACTGAACTGAAGGCCGATCTCTTCTCGAAAATTTTCCATGTAAATTTCTTACAGTTTGCGTTAACGACTCACTATTTTGGAAGTAGGTTTTTATTATTTCCCAATTTTATTCGAGCGTATAGCGGACCATTTTGCAAATATCAAACATAAAAATGAATGTTATTCTTCTTTTCAAAGTCAAAGTAATCGGTAGTTCAAATTTAAAATTTTAAATGGCCCACCCTGTACATATTACATATATATTATATTAAAAATCACATACATGCATTTTTTATTTTTATTTTTGATTTTTTAACGTTTTTAATATTATCAAATTAATTTTAGTATAATTTGTTTTAAAAAGTGGCTTAGAAATTTAAAAGTATGATTAATCATCGTCAGATAGTTGGTAATTTTAGTTTTTTCTTTTTTGTAATTCAATAAAAAATTATTTATAAATTTTATTTTTTTTTATAAATTGTAAAAATCACAGTTTTTAGTAGAATATCAAAAAATTTGCTTTGCAAAATATGCTCGATGCAAAAAATATTTTTTTAACTTGTCACATTTGCATGAATTTCCGAGCCCTATTTATTATAATATTTTATAATAATAGAATATATAACAATGTATTGTATTAATTTGGTTTTGTAATGAAACCTCTCAGTAACGGATAGAGAATATAATTTTTACAGGGAACTGATCGCTATTAGAAGTAGAGTTGTATGAAATATGTATTTGGGTACTCAATGCGGGCTGAGTTTTCAAGTTCCTACTAAAAGTTCCTACTCTATATTTCAGAGTTGTATTTTACAGTATATGTATTAAAAAGAGTTATTTGACGATATTATTAAGGGGAAAATATGTACCCAAAATATTCGAAGCTAAACTCTTCGCTAAACTCTTCGATTTTGATGTGTAAAATTTCTTGAATTTTCTGTCTAAAAAAATAATACGAACTGTATAAAAAAACTGAGTTGTACACACCGTATTTATATCCTACACCACTACCTGGTCAGAGCATAATGATCGCTGACGATTTCTTAGATACACAAGAAGAAAACAACAAAATCAATTAAGTTAAAAAAATATATGTATGTGACCTTCTCCGAGAAAAGGGACCTAGGGTGTCAAAAAACGGGTTTGGACTTAAGAGTGGAGAATAAGATGAAATGAGTTAGATTTCTGATAAAAATTTATTTACCACAAAAAAACGTACAAAACGAACTTGGGAAAATCGATAAAAATGAGAAAAACATTAAAATTATACTCTTTTTGATTTTTTGGTTTTAAATTGTTTTTTTTTTCGTCAGTCTTCGAATTTTTTTTTGGAGTTTGAACTTTTTTTTCGGTGTTTCGTGATCTGGTACTTCGATTTTCTTCCGTTTGACAATTTCAGTTTTTTCTTTTTTCGGCGCTTTGACTTCATAAAACCATGACATTCTCATACAAATACCATTTGCGATCTAACAAAAAACCGCTTGGTGGAATGAGCGGAGGTAATTCGTTTGGTAGCTCAGCCGTTAATCGCAGATTAAATCTTTCTTCTTCCGAGTCCACAAGTTCTTTACATACAATTTCGTTTTTTATGAAGCAAAGTGGTGGTACTTGGTAATACCTAAAATGCAAATGTTTACAAAATTAATTGAAATGAATTTGAAAAATTAAAATCACAAAATCGCGACAGTTTACCTGGTAATCTTTTGTAAAATCCTTCGAAATGAGTATCCCATGTTCGTCACTCTTTGATTTTCAATTAGTCCCGAAGTATTAGCACTGACACTTTCAGATAACGTCATATCGATCTCATCATCGCCATAAACGGACCCAACAAAACTTTGGTAATGGGTGCGATATTCTCATGCGTTACCTTGTAATGATAGCTCGTTACCTTTTTCATTATTTGCAAGCATAAAGTAATAAGTTACTCATTATTGATTACGTAATATATGATTTATAAATGTAAAGTAATAATTGAAATATTTTTGAAAATCTATTTTTAGATACATTACTTTGTGTTTTTTTGTAAGCAAAAGGGTAATGTATGTTTGTTTTGATAACACTAGCGAAAAAACGAAGCGCAACAATTCATTTAAGTCGATTGCTCAGTGGTTAGAGTTCTTCGCTGGCAACCAGATTTCCCTGGTTCGATTCCATCTTGACCAAATTATTTTTAATTACAAAAATTTTAAATAAAAAATTTGTAATAATTTAAAAAAAAAAAATTCCCTTTTTTAAAAATCTATTTTTAGACACATTACTTTTTCCATTCTCGTAACCATATAAGTAACCCCTTACATGATCACCTCTAAAGTATTGGGTATATACATTACTTTGAGGCTCATCGCCTATAAAATTCATCAATGAAGTAAGGTGTAAAGTAATCCATCGGCCCCTATGTCTGTACATTACTTTACCCATTATTTGGTAATGTGTGGTTTTGCTGAGGAGTCTAGTCTTTTTTAAATCATCATCAAAACTTTCAGAAATATCCATTTTTATAAAAATTACTTCAAATTAACATCAGCTTAGTAACAAAATTACAAAAGAATCAAAATTGGGAAACATCTTTTGAGATATTGATAACACTCGTTACACAGTTGGCACAAGACTGAGGCGTCACTTTATTATTTTTCTTTCTTATAGTTATTTTTACAATGTTCTTCGTATTAGTATACGCACATCAACCCTTTGCTGAGAGCGAACAGATAGCTGAGAACGAACAGAGCAGCAACAATAGCAAAGGTATTGTCACACTAAAAGCGAAAAAAATACGTCACCAAAGTCGGCACCCAATCATAACTAACCATACCAAATCGCATCTCCCAACTGAAGGTGTGTTCACAGTGATAATGCGTTATGAAACTTTAAATGCGTTTTTCTCAAAACTTCCTTTTTTACACACTAGGTCCCTTTTCTCGGAGAAGGTCACAAATAAACAAATTTAATATCGCCAATTCTCGAGATACACGCGAGTCAAGAACTTCAACACTTTAGACTTTGATGGAAAAGTTTCTCATTAGCGCGTTTAGTTTTCGGGATATAGACGATTAAAATTTTTACAATTTACGGAATTTTTCCAATTTTTCTTATTTTCGCAATTTTTTTAATTTTAGCGATTTTTTTTAATTTTTGCAACGTTTTTAATTTGGGGGATTCTTTAATTAGGTCAATTTTTGCCAATTTAGACGATTTTTTCAGTTTAAGCAATTTGATATTGATTTTTTCAGTTTTCTTGTATTTGTTAAAAAAAAATTTTTCTCTTAAATAAAACGTAGTTATTTATTTTCTAAATTATAAAATAGAATGAATTTTAAAATCGAATGTAATACCCAAATTACTTTATCGAATGAGACAATATTGAATGAACACAAATCCCTAATTCGCAAATTGATTGGGTAAATTGATTTGATTGAATTCCCAACGATTGAATTCAAAGATTGTCAAATCGAATGATGAACAACGAATGGAAGACTTTTAAAATTAAATCGATTGGGACTATTCTATTCAAAAATCGTTGCTATGGAATTCAATCAGAATTGAAAATCGAATTAAGGATTGAATTGTTTAGAAACTATGTTATGGCTTATATACCCAGCAAAATAAGAGCTGAGGAAGAAGTAGTTAAACACTACATCTACTGAACACGAAGTTGTGAAAATTTCGGTGAATCATCAATGATTTTAACATTGGCTTGTCATTGGGAGGAAGTAGTGTGTTTCGGTGCTATGAAAAATCGATGAGCAGATGGACTTTTTCATTAGTTTACGGATGTAGTTAAATATAGGGACTACAAAATAAATATAGGGTGTGGCTTTTTTTATGTTAAAAATGTGATTTTGAACACGCCATGAATTTTTATGGAAAATATGTTTTCAATAAGGCATTTAATAACTGCAGGAATCAACCATTTATGGACCAACTAAATAATTCTTTTTTTACTAGTAGGGGTTAATATCAACATTTTTGGAAGTTGTTTAAAATGACTTCTTACAAATCGAAAAATTTGCATTATTAACTTCTTTGGATGTTCTGAAAAAGAGATTCGTAAAGAATAACATCCATTTTTTTGCTGGGTAGTGTTTAGATACACAAAACCTTAGGTAATTTCGTTAGTTATCTGATACCATGTTGAAAGAAAACCGAATTATATTTAAACCTAGTCCCCATATAAACCCACCATTCCGATATTTGATTCAAATTTATATCTCTAAATTTTCTGCCCTGTTCATAAAATAAGAATACGGTATTTTGACCGATTTTTGAAAAATTATCCATGTTATACTTGGTAAATGGTATCATATAGTCGGTATGGCCTATTTTATAATATATTTTATTACAATTTCGTTATAATGAAGTCAGTATTGTCCGACTGAGTATTCGGCTTCCGAGTTCAGTCAAAATGTGGTGTTCGACCGAACACCGAGTATTTAAAGAAATTGAGACTTTTTTTACATGCCATTCTTTAGTTAGAGTAGAAATACATGAATTCGTATAAAAATTGTTTTATTTTGCATTAAAAAATATAAATATAAAACGATTATTTTTGCAATGAAAAAGTGACGTTTTGGGGTTTATTGTGATTGTCACATATTCACCGTAAAAATTATATAGGTGGATTATCGTTAGCAAGCAAACTTTAGTTGAGTTGCCAGCTGTGGCACTGGAGGGACTGGAGGGCTGTGGAACTGGAGGGACAACTTTAATCCTTAAGAATTACCGTCTGTACTATCCCTGCGGGAAAAGGACATATCCCGGGACACGCCACGTGACCGATTCATTGTGATAGGGATAGGTCACAGGACCGGTCACTTTAACATGGGCCTTTCATGAATTTTAGACCGGTCACGTGGTAGGTACTTTAAGAACCGGTCCTTTATACACCTATCTCGTGATATGTATGAAGTTTTCACCTACCACGGGACTGATCCAAATTCCCAACTGACCCCTTTTTCCTGCAGGGATGAGTATATCTTGATTTTTGATTTAATTTTCAATAAACAATTACTTGCTTTAGTTTTAGAGCTTATTTTCGTCTTGTTTTTGTCTCTCAAAAGACCGGACACCACGAGAAAGGTGCATATTTATATGTTGGATTAACAATTCATAATGGCAAGGGTGGTACACTGATTATAGCGACCCTCCAACTTTTCGATGCCATTTTTGTAGTACGATTTGTCCTCTGCTGCAAAATAGGCCTCAGTTTCGGCGAGCACCTCTTCATTCGACGAAAATTTCTTCCCAGCTGGGGGCCAGATCTGGAGAATACGGTGGATGCGGAAGCAATTCGAAGCCCAATTCGTAGATTTTCATCTTCCTTTTCACAATAACAAAAGTTGCTTCACTCAAAATACTATAATTCACAAACTAATGATCCGACAGCTTGCAAATTTATACACGTGTCTTTTGAAGGTTAGGGCTAAAAATCATATCGATTTAAGTCTAGTAGCGCCATATATGTGTCAGGCCGGGAACTTCTCAATTGACCTGTTAATTTAAATTAATAGTAAAGTACATTTTTTTCCTTCGGTTTCGACCGAAAATTGTAATTCCTACGGCTTATGCTTAGGCCAAAAAATGTGAGTTGGGTTGGACACTATCAGTGAAGTGTTACAAATATGCTTGAGAAAACGTGTGTCGACAATTAATAAATTTATTAAAATACAAATTTAATTAAATGATTTGTAATTATTGTTCATATGTTGACGGTGCAACAAAATAAGACACATTGTTTTTAGTTGATTAATTATTGTGGTTCCTGTCTTTATTATTTACATTACATTTTGTTTCTAGGGCATATCACTTTTGTGGGGTTAATTTTTTTTTTTTTTATTTCAATTATTTTCTTCTTTTATTGTCTTGTAATATTCGTTTTGTTTTTTCTTTTTTTTCTTGTATTTATTTGAACAGAAAATAAAAAAAACAACTTCGGTTGTTAGCCAGCCAATATGCATGAGCAACAATTGCTTGGATCATAGAG
The DNA here is from genome assembly GCA_949748255.1 of Eustalomyia histrio. Taxonomy (NCBI): domain Eukaryota; kingdom Metazoa; phylum Arthropoda; class Insecta; order Diptera; family Anthomyiidae; genus Eustalomyia; species Eustalomyia histrio. Next base: position 144,905,962 of record OX456525.1, read on the forward strand.
GGTTTTCCGTTGTGTGATCGAGCATTACTTAAGCCCAGTAAATTTTTTTAAATTCCCCTTTGCGTCAGTTTTGTGACTGACGTTTTTGCATTAGACTTGTGGTGGGTCCTTTTATGTAAGTCCTGTTAAAGGTTATTTTTTGTTAGTACTGTGACAGATTCTTCTTCGTCAGTTCTGTGAAAATTCTATGGTAAATTGGTAGATCACTAAAAGAACTGTTCCCTATCCCAATGAAGCAGTCACGTGGCATGTCCTGCGACAGGTCGGTTTCCCATGCACTCAACAAAAAAGACATGAACTAAAAATTAATCCAAAATTTCCTTTAAAACAGTCTAAAAATTTTCCTCAATTTAAGTAAAATTTTATTTAAACTTTGATTTTTTTTTAAATGAATAAAAATTCATATTTTTGGGTAAAACGAAATAGTTTATATAATCAGAAATAGTTCATATCTTTCCTAAGTAATATTTCTTGATTTTAGAAAAAAAAAACAAGTTTATTAAGTAAAAATTTATCAATTTAAAAAAAAACATCTTAGTTTTAAAAAAAATTGCTTTAGTCTATTTAGTCCAAAATGAGAAAGTACTTGAACTTAAGGTGTCTTCACTTTTTTTTTCGCGAGTAGTAAAATAAACTAAATTTTTGAAAGCCATTTCTGAATTCAGTTTTAAGTCTACCACTTTCTAATTTTTAGGACATGTTTTCTAAAATTTAGTTCAGGCGATTAAAAACAAAAAGTATTGAATTTTTTCCTATGTAATAATAAAAATTTATTTGATTTTAGAAACTAATGAACTATTTCTAGGGAAAATTGTCAAGCAAATAGTTCAGATAAATTTTAAAAATTTTGATAAAATTTTTTTAAATAAAAGTTTTCTTATTTGTGAGAAATAATAACCTTAGGTTAAGGATTTTTCCTAAAAACCTCTTTAGATAAATTAAAAAAACGAGTAAATTTTACTTAAATCATGGAAAAATTTAGTTTTTATTGGAAAACGTTTAACTTATTTGCAATATTTTTTCAAAAAAAAACTAGTTAATTTTCCTAATTTAAAAAAAATAAATTATTAAAGTAAACAAATTAAAGTATCCAATAAAAAGAATTACAGTGCATGATTGTAAATTTTGATTCGTGAGCCATCTCCAATTTTAACAGTCTTAAAAATTTAACTTAAAGTAGCTTAATTTTGTAAGCAAACGATAAAAAATTTCGAAATTGCACTTTTATGTAATAAATTTGTTTGTTGACTGCAATACAAAATATCTCAATCAAATTTTATAATTCCCATAATTGAAGTTGCGCCTATTAAAATTTGTACAAAAACAGTTTTTTTTCATTTAATAAAGAAAAAGTTAAAATTTGTATATGTCAATAAAAGGTAAAGCTAAAAATGCCATAAAATAAACTGATGAAATTTTTGCATTTTCCAATAATAACAATAATGTAACTGTGATATTCGGTATTTTTGCAGCAATTTCCTTAAGTAAGTTGATTTAAGAAGACAAAGGACCCCCAGTATTATACATTACATCATAATGGCTTTCTTATAATTGAAGTTGCGCCTATTAAACTTTGTATTTATCGAAGGTGCTAAAACAATTTTTTTTCACTTAATAAAAAAAGTTAAAATTTGTATATGTCAAAGTTTAAGCTAAAAATGCCATAAAATAAACTTATGACATTTTTTGCATTTTCCAATAATAACAAGAATGTAACTGTTATATTTGGTATTTTTTGCAACAATTTCCTTAAATTAGTTTATTTAAGAAGACAAAGGACCCCCAGTGTTTCTTAGCCACAGATACCGTGTGTCACTTAGGTCGCCCCTTTTTGTGGTTTGTCCCAATTTATTACGTTTCAGGATAGCCTGCAGTACATTTTTTTTAATTATTTTACCTTTTTGATAATGAAATTTAATTTATATTTTAAATACATGAGTTTAGTATAATTCACTTTATTATACCCTTCACCACAGGTGGAAGGGTATATATAAGTTTGTCATTCCGTTTGTAATTTCTACAATATTGATCTTAGACCCTATAAAGTATATATATTCTTGGTCCTTATGAAGAGCGAAGTTGATTTAACGATGTCCGTCTGTGTGTTGAAATGGGTTTTCCGAAGACCACAGACATGATTGTTATATATTTCTGTTAAATGTGATCCATTTCTGCTTGCTATTAAAAATCAGCCAGATCGGTTGATAAATGGCTGAGATATTAGCAAAAAACCAGGACTACCTCTAATTTTTCCCGTAAAATTCCTTTGTTTTATATGTATGTTGAATATAACGCATTACAAACACATCAATTTCTTTTCTTTCACCTCTTCACCTTTGATACACAAACAACAAACACATACAAAGATTTCTCATTTAAATAAAAACCAAACAAATCCCTATTGAACGAAAACTGTTCATTTAACTCTATAAACGATGATTCCATATAGCCTTTATAGCCGAGTCGTCTAAACGCTATGTCATAAATGCTTTTTTTCTCTAAGAACGCGAGTTCGAATCTTGCTCAAGACACAATTCAACTTTTTTTTGTATTTTTTTTTTATTTTCTTAAAACTTTTTTTATTTTTTTGTTTTTTTTTTTAACATTAAATAATTAATTTAAATAAAATTTTATATTAATAATTAAATAATTAAAAGAATTTATAAACAGTTCTAGTGATTTCTTTTAACGATTTGTAAAAAAATATTTTTTTGGTCGAAAAAATCTTTTTTTAGAACTAAAAAATATCCAAAGATCGAAAATCTTTAGTAGAACATATTTGCTGAAAGTAGTTATGACCAAAACCTAAAAAAATACCTATTTTCGGGAACCATAAATCTTTCAGAGTCCAAGTTTTATCACTAAACTAAATGGTAAATTTCCACTTAAAGATGTCCGTATATAAATCTGTCCATTCCATATATGTCCATATATAAACTTCACTATTTTCCCAACCATGGTGAAGGGTATATATGATTCGGCATAGCCGAATTTAGCCGCTCTTACTTGTTTTTAAGATAAAAATGTTTAGCAAAAAGATTTGTTAAAAGCAGTGGAAGTCCTCAAGTCACAAAGTGGAAGTCCTCCGAATGTGGGAAAATACTTATGGTTAAATATATTACCTTTATCAGTTTCATATTTATTAGATTTTTTTTTATTAAATTTAAGGATAATTTTTACTTAAAAGAAGTGCTATTTAGAATTTTTTTTTAGGGAGTTTAGTTAAAAAAAAAATTATCTAAAAAAAACTTAAATAAAATTTTTCTTAAAACCAAGGAAACATTTCCTAACTAACAGTAAAATTTGAAGTGATATATGAACTAATTAAGAGGAAATTTTGATGTTTTCTAATAAAAATTTGGGTCACAATAGTACAATTTAGAAAGTTTGTCTAAATTTTAAGTAAAATTAATTTCTTAATTTCAAGGAAAATTTTATTAAATATTGGTAAAAAGTGTCTTTGGCGCCGTTTTCATTTCAATTTTTCCTCCATAATGGGTTATTTTTTTTTAAATTTTAGGCAAAATTGTCTCCCAGCTGAAAGCACTGTAAAGAGGAACTTGAAATTTATCACGTTGAATCTTCCAGCGGCGTAGACATGGTCAGGATTTTTTTTTTATTTTTGCAAGAAGAAGCAAAAAGGGGAAAAATCTCCCCCTTAAAGTCCTGCCAAAAAAAACCTTCGACTATAAATTTGACATTTAAAATATGTGTTCTCTGAGGTATAGGATAATTCACTGATACTTTTTAAAATTATTGGAAATTTTAAGCGTGACAAAAATGGACTCAAAACTTCGAAAAGAATTCCCTTAATCACTCGGTTCAAACCACTGAAGCTAGAAACTTAAAATTTGGTGTGTACCCAGTAAAACCAGACATTACCAAGTAATTAAGGGAGTAAGTGGCACACAAAGGGTTGCACTAGTTACCAGGCTATTTACTCGCTTAATTACTTTTGTTCGCTTACAAAAAAGTGAAAATAATTAATTTTTTTTGAACTCAAAAATTTAAGTTCATAATTTAATGCCATTTGTCATAGAAAGACTTTAAAATATTTATTAGAATTTTAAAAAAATCAATTTTACATTTTGTTATAAATGGTGGTTAAATTTTAAGGGCCGTTGTTGATTTTGAATAAAACACAAATTATTTAGGAAATTATTGTCTTTTCTTTTTATTATGATAATATGGTATGGTTCAATTATGTATGGAACAAAATATCGGCCAAATGGCTGCTGCGACCTCGGCGCACACCTTTATCCGATGGTCCAAATTTTCGATGACGCTGAGGCATAATTAAGGTTCTATGCCGTTAATGTGCCGAATTATCTCATCCTTTAGCTCTTGAATTGTTGCTGGCTTATCGACGTACACCTTTTATTTCAAATAACCCCAAAGAAAGAAGTGCAACGGTGTCAAATCACCACGTGAGATAACACTGCCATGGAATTTGTCGCGCAAAAGAGCCATTGTTTCGTTAGCTGTGTTGCAAGTGGCACGGTCCTGTTAAAACCACATATCGTACAGGGTCATATCCTCAATTCCTGGCCACAATAAGTTCGTTATCATCTCGCAATAGCGAACACCATTCACGGTTAATGCTTAGCCGACCTCATGACACACTATCGCGAACAACAGCGCTGTTTTCCGCAGAACGAACTGGGCGAGCATGCACAGGTGTTTCACAGACCCGGTTTGCTGAAATTTGCCCTCAATTCTCCCGATTGTGGACACATTTGGTCGATTATGCTGACCAAAAAAATCACGAAGTGCACGAAATGCATTTTGATTTGAACGCCCATTTTCATAATAAGCCTGAATAACTTTAACTCGTTGCTCGATTGTTATCTTTCCATGGTTCAAAATGAGATAGTCTGAAATTGAGAAATGTCAAATGAAATGCAGAAAAAACTTGACGTTTAGGTGTGATTCACATTCAACGTCGGCCCTTAAAATTTACCCATCCTTTAGTTTTTCAAAACAAATTATTACATATAATATTAAAAAACAACTAACAGTAAATCATTATTTTGCGTTTACATATAAGTACTTCTTTCACCGATTATCAGTTGGTCATTATTTTGTTGTTTAAAGTAATGGAAAAAGTAACGACCTATTATTACAGGGTAATATACGTGATACACAGTAACGGCCTGCCATTACCATGTTTTTGCTGGGTAGGTTTATTCTTCAGCGTAGATATCGTTGGGAAATCGAGATTTTTTGAAATATTTTAAGTGAAGGGACAAAAATGGGAAGGGTATCCACCTAACGCCCACCCAACCCTTTTAAATTAGTCCATACCCTGAGGTATGAACTAATTTACTAAAGAAATTCTATTTGGATTTTTTTTGTATTGAAACGAGGTGTAAATAAAGTTTAAAAGAGAAAAAAGTCTAAGCTAGAAATCTCAAATAATTTTATTTAAAAAGAAAAACATTTAAAATAACAATTAAATATTCTTATAAATATAAACCGATAGTCTTGTTTTAAGAAAAATATATTTTAAACTAATCAAAATTAAGGAACATTCATATAAGATAAAAATTAAATAGAACTATAAACTATAATATAATATCCAACCTTAAGTCGATTTTTACCTCGACTTTTTGTCAGTTTTTTCCCATGTACAAAATTTATTCCATTTAAAAATTTGCCCATTTGTTTTTCTTATGCCTATACAGAGTTGTATTTCCACTAGCAATTACTGTGTCTTAATAACTACTTTCTGAACAATTTTATCCTTTAATAACTACGAGTTTTTAAACCTAAATTTATACCAGTTTCCGAACGTAAAATCATGCTCATTATAGGTACCACATCTGGACCTAATGGTAACAGTTCAAAATATCTTATAACTTTACTAATAGTACTTTTTAACTCTAACATCGCAAATTTCTGGCCAATACAATTACGTGGTCCCGCCGAAAAGGGAATGTAAGCGAATGTAGTCTTCTTATCTTGTAACTCAGTATAAAAACGTTCAGGTTTAAAATCATTGGGATTGGAAAAATACTCAGGATCACGACCGGCAGCATAAACTAAAAAACAAACATTTGCATTGCCTGGTATAATTTTGCCATCTAAAATGTGAATATTTTATTAAATTTTAAATTTATTTTTAAATCATTCTAATCTTATATTTACCTATCAGAACATCTTGTTCAAAAACACGTCCAATTATTGGCACCGATGGATACAAACGTAAACTTTCTTTTATCACAGCCTCTAAATATTTAAGATCCTGTAAATTTCTCATAGTTATGGGTGCATCTTTATCTTTTCCCATTACTTCCTTAATTTCCTCAAACACCTTTTGTTGTTCATCAGGATGACGTGACAGGAGATATAAACAAAATGATATGGCACTGGTGGTAGTATCATGTCCCTCAAACATAAAAGTATCAACTTCTTCACGAATTTCTTCATGTTTTAAAGGTTTACCATCAATTGTAGTTTGCAGCAAAACATCAAGAAAGGACATACGTTTCTTTTGTCCCACATCATTAGAGCTGTCATCTAGGAAATAATTATGGCACACATTTTAGATAAGTTTTTACGTTGAATTTTCATTGCATAACTTACCTAAGATATCAGTTGTTTTATTTTCATTTTCCACAGCAGCTCTTCTATCATTAATGACTTTATTTGTAAAATCGTGCATCATTTTAATAGATTTTCTTAGATTAAGATAGGATGGAAAGGCTGCTAATATAAATAAAATATCATAATATTGGTCTGGTTTTACGACACGCGTTCCTAATATATGGGTGGCACTAAAGAAGAAGAAGAAAAAAAAAATAAAAAAAATGTGACAAAATTAGTTAAATTGAGATGACAAAATGACGCCCAAACAAGGGGATTATGATATAAAATTATTTTCTATCACAGTCCCCATAAAAAAAGTAAAGTAACATATTTTAATTGATGAATCTAAATGGCGCCCAAATATGGGGAAAATATTGCTGAAATTTTCAATTTTAATACCAGTGGATATTCCATCAAAAATTATGAAATGCATAAATATGGTTTACTTAGCAAAGCCAGAATAAGAATTGTCGAAAACTTCTAAATCCCTTTTAAAGTCTTTAAATAATCCCAGCTAACTTACCTTGTTACAGCATTGGCGTAGGGAAAATCTGGATTATCTTGTGCATTTATTTTAACGCCCATCGCTGTTTCTGCTATAACATCCAATGCTGTTAGGCACACATACGGAAATATATTTACAACTGTCTTCCCATCAGCATGTGTATGAAGTTTTCTAACTAAAATACTACTTTGCCGATCGAAGATTTCAATATATCCATCTAGGATTTTAAAATGATATGTAGGAGTTAGTATTTTACGTCTGGAATACCATTTCGAACCAGAACTTAATAGTAATCCATCGCCCAGCCAACATGAGAACATATCGTATACGAAAGGTTTTTTTATGATATGTGGACTACTAAAAACCACTTCAAAGTATTTGGGATCCCTTACAACCATTAACAGTCTATGAAAACCCCATAAACGAAATACTTTACCATATTGCGAGCCCAAATATTCGAAAAGTTTAAAAACATCTAAAAAAAGAAATATAATACTTATTTTAGATATTTTAATTAAAGTTTTTTCTTTGAAGTCTTAAAATAATTTTGCAAGTTTTAATCATATGATCAATAAATGTATAGGGTCCGCCAAATAACTTTTTTTTTTTGAAAATGCTATAAAAAAACTACTGAATATTTTCTCAAATTTCTTTTTTTATTTGAAAGTACAATCCTTCTGGTTAATAATGGAAATTAATTTCATTCAAATGGCTGCCTCGGCTGGCCGTTACAGTCAATGGCGATCGTTATCGGGCCATGTTAAACGAATTTTTGTTCACAAAAATTGAAGAGGAGGATATTTTAGATATTTTAATTAAAGTTTTTTCTTTGAAGTCTTAAAATAATTTTGCAAGTTTTAATCATATGATCAATAAATGTATAGGGTCCGCCAAATAACTTTTTTTTTTTTGAAAATGCTATAAAAAAAAACTACTGAATATTTTCTCGAATTTCTTTTTTTATTTGAAAGTACAATCCTTCTGGTTAATAATGGAAAATAGTTTCATTCAAATAGCTGCCTCGGCTGGCCGTTACAGTCAATGGCGATCGTTATCGGTCCATGTTGAACGAATTTTTGTTCACAAAAATTGAAGAGGAGGATATTGGCAACGATTTGGTTTTAACAGGACGGCGCTGCATGTCACACAGCCGAAGCTACACTCGATGTTTTGCGCCCTGTTTTTGAAGATCGCATTATCAGCCGCAGAGCTGATGTCGTTTGGCCACCTCGGAGTTGCGATTTGACACCGTTGGACTATTATTTGTGTCAAAGATAAGCCAGAGACAATTGACGCTTTAAAGGACAATATTCGTGAAGCCATTGGTGAAATACAGCTGCACACAATCGATAATGTGCTTAAAAATTGGACCGATCGTGTAGGCTACTGCATGGCCAGCCGAGGCAGCCATTTGAATGAAATTTTTCCATTATTAACCGGAAGGATTGATCTTTCAAATAAAAAAAGAAATTTCAGAAAATATTCAGTAGTTTTTTTTATAGCATTTTCAAAAAAAAAAAAAGTTATTTGGCGGACCCTATATATACCCTGTAGGAAGACTGGGGTCAAGTGTCTACAAGTCACCACTTTTGTCGACAATTTTGGGTGACTTTTTGGTGACATAGTCAACAAAGCGTCTATTTCTTTTACATTCATTTTTTGCAGCTGCAAGGCTGTGCTTGTTCTTGATTTTTTTATTGTTTTATTTTGTTGAAAATACATGTTTTTAATAAAAATATAAAGACTAGTCAATCTCTGGTTTCAATGTCAACACCTAGTCAATACTTGTGTAGATTCGCAATGACACGCACATTTTAAAAGTCTACAGCAGAGAGCTTTGACTGGAGTATAATTAGTCAGTAGTACTGGTGACAAAGTCAATAGTGAATCAGTACAGTTTCACTATCGACATTTCCTACAGGGTAGTAATGCGCTATATATGTTAGCCAAAATTTTCCGTAATGATTTTGATTGTTCTTATTCTTTAAGCACCGCAACTCTTTGCCCCTTTATTTCAATTGGAAAGTATAATTGCTAGAGATATCACGTGGAGTGCATTTGCCAAATTCTGAGTATTTTTTTTTTCCTATAGACAAACCTTCAGATTCTAAGAACTCTTTTCTGTAGAAAAACTAACCAATCTTGAATACATTTTGTCATAGAAATTTCCTCAGATTCTGAGGACTTTGTTTCTATTGAAAAATCCTGAACTAAAACATTTTTATTACAAAAACAAAATTCTGACTTTTTTCTGACTTTTGCTCATAAAAAAATTCTTCAGATTTCTACATAAAACTCCTTTAACTTTTTTTTTGTATGTATCCTTATTTAAGGTACCTTTTCCTAAATGAAAGCACTCCTATTCTGAGCACGATTTCTTATATAAAAACCCACTAATAAAGTATAGTTTTTTTTTATAGTGAACTTCTTAGATTCTGAAAATGTTTTTCTGTTAAAAACTCAATTTCTATGGACTGTTTTCTATAGAAAATACTTTACACAGAGAAAACAGACTCGTGCTTACAACCGAATTTTTAGCCAATGGAATAGTTCGGTTGTGGTAACCGAATTTTTCGATTGTGACAACAGAAAATCAATTGAGGCTTGAGTAATTTGACTCTGACTACAGTATTTCGGTTACCTTAATAATAATTCGGTAGTCGCAAAAATTCAGTTGCTGCAACTGAACCATACGATTGGCAACAAATTCGGTTATCAGCACGAATCTGTTTTCTGGTTGTAGATTTTGATGACCTTTTCCTATAAAAAAAAACAATCAGATTCTGAGAAATTTTTCTTGTAGAAAACCCTTCAGATTTTGTATACTTTTTCCCTATAGAAAATCTCGGATTTGTGTACTTTTTTCTATACAAAAAAACCCTCAAATTCTGAGGACTTTTTCCTTAAGGAAACCCCTAAGATTCTGAGCATTTTTATACCCTCCACCATATATGGTGAGGGTATATATCAGTTTGTCATTCCGTTTGTAATATGTCGAAATATAGGTTTAAGACCCCATAAAGTATATATATTCGTGATCCTTATGCAATTTTAAGTCGATTTAGCGATGTCCGTCTGTCTGTCTGTCTATCTGTCTGTTGAAATCACGATCACGACGCGAAGACGCAAGCGGGGGTGCCTATTTTTACCCAGATTATTGAACATCCTCCCGAGCAGTTTGGTATTTAAAATGAGCAAAATCGGTCAAGCGGTTCAAAAGTTATGAGTGAAAATGTGAAGGTACCTCTAAATTTTCCATACAAATTTCTACAATTTTTCTGTATCTATTTTTTTTTTTCTGTTAAGTAAGTAAAAATGTTATTAAGTCTTCTTATTGTTCGATTACATTTATTGTCTTACATAGAGAATTATAACATTCTTAGAGCTATATGTGTGTTACTCTGATAACTGTTAACGTAAAAATCAACAATGTTAAAGTCGCTAACAGAGCAGACCTCTGTAAATAACATTGCTAAAACTAAATAAATAACATTACTAAACTAAATAACAAAAGTTCGTTACATAAATTGACAAAACATATTCATATTACAGTTCATGCAAAATTTAGTATATACGTATATCATCTCCAGCCCCTATGGTGGAGGGTATTCAAAGATTCGGCACAGCCGAATTTAGCCCTTTTTTACTTGTTTTATATTAAAAACACCTTCAGATTCTAAGGACTTCTTTATTTATTACAGATGAAAAGTGCTACACCGAGATTGAAGCAAATTTTTTTTCGCGATTTAGTAAAGTCCCATAAATGACGAAAAATATGTTTTTGTCTTTTTAATTTTAAATTAGATTTTTACAAAAAATTTATATAGTGGAGGGGAAATTCTGTATTCAAATTCTAATTTAGAGCGCAAATACCTTTTTAAATAAAATATACTTTGTGCTTGTGGTATTGAGTTTTGTCAATTTTTAAATTTCTGTAAATTGATCAAAATTAAAATCTTGCACTGAAATAAGAAAATTATTCGATACCATTATTGCACTCGAAATTTTTGATACACCATTAAAATCAAAGATGGGTATTTTTTTTTTTTTAATTTTCTAGAATAAATTACGTATTTGAAATTTTTAAATTTTTCTGTAATGAAACTGTGAATTTTTGAGAAAAAAAATATCTTAAACTAAAAGTTTAAAACTTTCAAATAAACTAAGACTTTTAAAAATCGGATAAATAATAAGAATGATACCGTAATCACTAGAGAATCGTAACCTCATAAATTGCCTAATCAAATTTAAACCCGTAACCGATTGAAATACCGAAATAAAAAAACAAAATTATACCCATACGAAAATCATAACCAAAATTGGATTCGGTTGTCTCATATTAAGAACATGTTTCTGAAAGATTCCATAAGGTCCAGTCACTAAATTTACATGTAATGTTTATTACAAACGTTTTTATAATTTTTTATATAATGCGACTTTAAACTATTTTCTCAAAAAAAAAAAGAAAAACATCACAGAATGTGAATATTTTTCAAATTTTAACAGAGTTGAAGAACAAAAAAATTGTTTTCTATTTAATTAAGCAAAAAATGAATTAAAATTTTTTAAATTTTGGGTGGGGTTAAAAGCAGGTCTGTGGAGGCAAGTCTGACCCAGACTTCAGTCATTATTTCAACTACAATAGTCCTCATTTCTTTAGTCGACATTTGTGTTGTGTTCATTTCTCTCTAACCTGCGGGAAAAAAGGGGTCAGTTGGGAATTGGGACCTGTCCCGGGATAGGTGAAAACTGAACCGGTTCCGAAAAAATATATCACGAGATTGATGAAAAGAGCACCGGTTCCTAAAGAACCTATCACATGACAGGTTTAAAAGTCGCGACTTGTCCTTTTAGACCAGTCCTGTGAGATGTCACATAGGGCAAGCCCATGTTAAAGTGATCGGTCCCGTGACTGGTCCCACAATGAACCGGTCATGTGACGTGTCCTGGGATAGGTCCTTTTCCCGCAGGGATATATTTACAAATAACTAGTAAAGGTTCTGCCACCATTTTAATAGTTTGGGCACTGGTAATTTTACAGCTATTACCACTTTTTCAGACACTGAATTATATTTTACACCAGTATCATTCAGCTATCACAGATTTATCACCTTGGATCAATTAACCCTTCATTTCCCGTAGGGTAATTAATTACTTAAAAAGTCCGTTAAAAATAAGATATTTCATTCACTTTTTCTGCAACTATCGAACTTTAAACCGCAATACATTGTGTACAAGATCGAAATTTTGAAAAACTAAGCACAGAAAAATACATGTGCGAAGTTTTAGTGAAATCCAAACACTTGCAATCCAAAAAACGACGAAAATTGTATCGAAAATTGTTGGAATGACTCTATAAAAAATTTTGTAATTACAAATAATTATTCAAATCCTTTGCATATTATTAACGTCTAGTTAGTAAAATACTATTTTTTTTATAATTACTAAAAAGCATATTTTACTTCGTGAATCATTTCCAATAGTAGCAAATATATCGCCTATTAATGGTATTGTATAGGAAGGACCTGGTATACCGGCCTTTTTTAATAATTTGTTTCGACGTCTTTTATACAAATGATCCCATACTAGGAGACAAATGAATGAAATCAAAATTAAAATTAACCACATATTATTTTACAACAATTTTTTTGTTTTTGTTAAACTTGATCCGTTTTTCCGCTATTTATAATAGAAATTGTTGTTTCGCAAAATACCGTATTGAAACTGATTTTAATTTCCTAAATAATCAAATTTTTATGATGCTGTTTTTGTCGGTTATTGAAGTTTGTTTTTTTTTTTTAATTGTTTTCGTTCAAATATATATATTTATTTTTATACCAATTTTTAAAATGTGTTTTATGTGATTGAAATTATAGTGACACCTCTCAATAACGAACAGAGAAGGAAGCATAAAATGTTTTCTGTTATAGGATGCTGTTTGCTGGTAGGAAAAAAAAATATTTTTGTTTTCATGAAATTTTTACTCTAAATTATAATAAAGAAATATTTTTTTTCTTTTAATAAAAAGTAAAAATGTTTAATGAAATTAATAAAATTTTGTGAGAACCCATGCGAAAATTTTAAGGGCCGATTTTGAATAAAACACAAATTATTTAGGAAATTATTGTCATTTCTTTTTATTATGGTAATATGGTATGGTTCAATTATGTATGGAACAAAATATCGGCCAAATGGCTGCCGCGACCTCTGCGGCACACCTCCATCCGATGGTCCAAATTTTCGATGACGCTGAGGCATAATTGAGGTTATATACCGTTAATGTGCCGAATCATCTCATCCTTTAGTTCTTGAATTGTTGCTGGCTTATCGACGTACACCTTTTCTTTCAAATAGCCCCAAAGAAAGAAGTCCAACGGTGTCAAATCACATGATATTGGCGGCCAATTGAAATCGGCACCACGTGAGATAACACGGCCATTGAATTTGTCGCGCAAAAGAGCCATTGTTTCGCTAGCTGTGTGGCAAGTGGCATGGTCCTGTTGAAACCACATATCGTCTAGGGTCATATCCTCAATTCCTGGTCACAATAAGTTCGTTATCATCTCGCGATAGCGAACACCACGGTAAATGCTTGGCCGACCTTATGACACACTATCGCGAACAACAGCAATGTTTTCCGCAGAACGAACTGGGCGAGCATGCACAGGTGTTTTCGCAGACCCGGTTTGCTGAAATTTGCCCACAATTCTCCCGATTGTGGACACATTTGGTCGATTATGCTGACGAAAAAAAATCACGAAGTGCACGAAATGGATTTTGATTTGAACGCCCATTTTCATAATAAGCCTGAATAACTTTAACGCCTTGCTCGATTGTGTATCTTTCGATGGTTCAAATTGAGTTAGTCTGAAATTGAGAAATGTCAAATGAAATGCAGAAAAAAACTTGACGTTTAGGTTAAAATTGAAACACCCTTTATGTACCTATATGAGTATGCATTACCGATCCGGATCCGAAATTTGAGGGTATATGGCTATATATGATCATATATTATTCATGAATGCTCATATATGACCATGTACAGCCATATATCCTTAAATTTCGGATCCGAAGATACATGGAAATATATGAGATCAAGTATGGTCATTAATTGAACTATGCATGGACGTATATGATCATGTATGTTCATATATATTTCGATTTTTACATGGGAATTTAAATCTATATGACCATATATCTTCAAATCCGAAATTTGAGGTTATATGTACGTATAGGGTTATATATGATCATATATTATTCATGTATGCTCTTATATAATCATATATGAGCATGTATAGCCATATAGCCTCTTTGGATCCGAAGATACCTTGTAAATATATGTGATCATTTATTGAACCATGGCATTTGTTGTATTTTTTTTATTTTTTTTATTTAAAACATCTTAAAATATCACGTTAGCTAAAATGCAAAAAGGCGTAACTAACAAAATTTTCAAAACCTGTTTTATCGTTCTATAATAAAAACTGTCAGATTTTTTTACGAATTTGTTAATATGCCTATTGGCGTTTTTTGCTTCTCCCGTAAAAAAATAAAAATGTTAGTTAAGCCCTTTTTTAGCTAACGATATATTTTAATTTGATTATCATAAAATATTTTATTTTATTGTATAAATAAACGAATATATATTTTTTTAAAGAAACAATCGTGGTCTTTAGAGAGAAACTGGCGAATAATATTCAGCATGCGGCAACGATCGCTAAGGTACGTCTCTGCAAATACTGTTTGTGTATTTATGCTGCTTATACGAGACGATTCATGAATTCCCTAATTGTATATAAACAAAACTAATTCAAATATTTCAAGTTCATTAAGAAACGGCCTTAATTTTTTAAACAAAATTTCTTATAAAATTAGTAGTGAGATAAATGGTTTTATAGAATCATCAGAAGGTTTTTTAGTCGAAAAAGGTTTCCTCTATTGTTTGTGCCTGTAATTACAAGATTTTACTGTAATTATTATGATTTATCAATAAAAAATTTTAATCTCCTAGAACGTTGATATTACAAACATGACGTTTAACTCACACTTATATTTTACATTCAAGATTTTTAACAAGTTAATAGACATTAATTAACCTTCAATGCGAACTAGGTTAATATAAATATGTGTTTACTTTAGAAATGTTTTATTTTTTTTTTTATATTTTATTGTATTTTAATATGCACGTTTATTCACTCACTTTCTATGAAACTTCTATAATATTAAGGGGGGATATGCTTTTAATAAAAATTTAATTATTAAATTATAATTTTCTTTTTTTTATAAATCATCAAAAAGTAGGTAGCCGATTTTTTGGCAGTAAATTCTGTTCGAAAATCTTATATAAATTTTACATTAGTTGACGTAAACACGTAGAATTATTGACGTTATTCTCAACCTCTTTTACATGGGTGCTATCATTTTATAGTGAGTGGTCCTTGTAACACCTTCTAACGCCAAAAATCGCTTGGCTCTCCAAGCTCTATACAGAATGATGAAGTACTCCTCTCTGCAGAGTAGATTTTATTTCTTTGTTCTTCGCATTAACACATTTTTGGCATCATTATATGGAATACTTTATTATTGTGAATGAAACTTTATTAAAATTGTTTCACAAGTTAACCATCCCTGGCCGGACTGGCTAAATTGAAGCTAAACTAATTCTTTAATCAAACTTCCAGTTCTCAATAAATTTATTCCAAAGTGTGTGTGACATTACAAATAGAATCCAATTAAGAAACAATTTTTAAGCACAAACATTTTTAGTTTTTAAAAGCTGACAACACAATTATTTTAGAATTTCAAATAGTTTAGCGACTGGAGAAAACGTATTTTGTCAAATATATACTTGGGTGTTTGACTGTTTATTATTTTATGCAGAAAAGAGTGCGAATTTTTAACAGACTTTCTAGTGAGACTCCGTAAAGATTATTGGAAACAGAGGAAACATGATCAAACAAGACATTTAGTTTTCTTTTACTTATTGAGTCACAGAAATTTCAAAACCTTTTGTCAATTTGTATTTAGTTTAGAATTTATTTAGCCTAAGTTTCTTTAGATTTTTTGTCAATATTGTTAAGGTTTGGCTTTAATTTAAACAGTTTGCACAAACCCCATTATTATTTTTTTTATAAAGGGAAGCAACACTCAGAAAATTTTTCCTATGAATTAATGTGTTGCCTTTTTTGGAAAGGAGATAGAGGAGAGATAAAATGTGGTGAAAGATGAAAAGCTTCAATTATGATAACTCTGTAATTGCGTGAGATGACAAATCTTAGAATAGGTGTTGAGCACCATCTGATGTAGAGCTGGCAAACTTGTTGAAGCTTTTTAGTTCATAGACCTGTAAAATAACTTCGGTGGTGTTAAGCGCTATGGGAACACCGATGGAGGGCGTTGCGATATGTATGAGGGGATAGAAAACTCATACATATTATTTTTTAAATTGATGTTGCCCTCGCTGGGAATTGAACTCACAACCTTCTATGTAACAGTCCATTGCGCTAACCATTACATATAATAGAAGAATAGAAGATGTCATTCGAAGAATGAAGAAATATTGGCAAAATAAAGAATAATTGAAAGCGTCCTTCATTGAGCTTGCTAATTTATGTAATTATTTCAAGCGGTTGTTTATATGAAAACAACAAAACAAACAAATCTACGTTAATGAGGTAAATTACTATATTATTATTTATAATTAAATTGGACTACATTAGCTAATTTAATGTTTCAATTATAGAAAATTTATTGAAAAATATTTGACATTTAATAAAATGAAATATTGTTATTTTAAATTATTCAAAATATAAAGTACCAATGTAAAAACCTGTTACAGTAAAAATAATTTGAATTATGAAATGTACCCACAGGTGCTCCTCCCTCAATGGACGCGAAAGCGTTCAGGAAGTTTAACATTCCTGCCGGATCTTGTTTTTGAAGGTGGTGGGAAAACTTGTGTCTTGAAGTTATCATCATATATGTCAGAGTTAATAAAAAACGTGGGTTTGAGTCTATCAATAGAAATTGTTTCATTCTTATTGTTAACAAGAACTGTGAATGTCTTTTTATAACGTTTCAAAACGGGAAATGGCCCTGAATACTTTGGTTGAAGAGGTTTTGTATCCAGACATACGTACAAGTGTTCAAATATTTATTGACAAAGAACGTTTTGGAATTGCTCTGATGATGTGATGTGTCTACAGGTTTAAGTTGAGATATAAATTTCCTAATTGTTGCTAAATGAGATGGATCTATGTCAACAACAGTTTAAAAAAAATCTCCTGGAAGTTGCAAAGTTTCGCCATATAGTTTTTCTGCTGTAGTATTTATTTACATTATGCCTCATTTACAATCGAGATTTCAGTGAAAATCTCGTGTAAAATTTCAAGAATTCCCATACAAATAAAATCTCTTAAATTCACGAGATTTGTAAGAAATCAACTTTTACAAAATACAACACTGCATTTTCCTTATTTCGTGGACTTTTTGCATAAAAAAGTGGCAACGCTGGACAACAGCTGACAAAAAAATATAAATATAATAAATTAAAATGTTTTACTAATCTAAAGAAGTATTGCCTGGTTCTAAAATTTACTTAAGGCGAAGGAAAAAAATATTAAGAAAGCTTTGCAAATTACTTGTTTTCCTTCCATCAATATATTGAAAATTATTGACTCTAAAAGAAAAATAAATTTTCTAACACAACTAGCGTTAGATATGTACATAAAATAATGAAAATTGTACTCCTCCAAAAAGTAAAGTGCTTTTTAGAAATATTTTTAATTTAAGGTTATTTTTTATGTGTTTTTTTTTTTTTTTTTTTGTTTACGAAAAACTGTAAATGTGAAATGGAAATCTGGCTAAATGCAAATGTTAAATGGTCAATATTTCCATTGAAATCTCGGAATTTAAAGTCAAATGTAAACCCAGAATTAATCAAATGCAGAGGAACTTGAAAAATTCGGTTAATGCAACTAATTTTTGGCTGCAACACCACACAAAATATTCAGCAATCACATTGGTTGTCGCAACCAAAATACACTTTTAAATACGGCTGGCCATTTATTTTTCTGTGTGTATATACATTTTTATTTTGGTGTCCTTGAAAACGGTTCAAATGGCTAAGATCTTGTATTATATCTGTTATTAGATATGAACAGAATTGTGACCAGATATGTTCTCATAAACCCAGATTTGATCATATCTGGCCACATAAATCACCAAATTCTCCAGATCCCTTTAGATATATACAGATCTGGCACTAGATATGATCAGATATGTTCATGAAGTGTAACGCATATGCCATATCTAAATAGATCTAATATTTTTTACGCGGCCAGCCAAAATATTATTTCCTTCAATTTAAATAAAAACAGCACCTGGTTTTGTAAATAAAAATAAAAAAATCTTATAAATATTTATTAATTGCTACTGTAAGAATCGATAAAAGTTTTTAAAACACAACTTTCAATAAACTCTAGGTTTTAATCCCAAATTTATGCCGGTGGCCGAACGTAAAATTAAATTCATTATGGGTAAAACATCTGGGCCTAATGGTAGCAATTCAAAATGTCTTATCATTTTACTAATTGTGCTCTTCATTTCTAATACAGCAAATTTTTGACCAATACAATTTCGTGGTCCTGCTGAAAATGGCACATAAGCAAAAGGATTTATTTTGTCAGCGCTGTCAGAAAGAAAACGTTCAGGTATGAAATCATCTGGTTTGAAAAAATAATCTGGATCACGACAGGCAGCATAAATCAGGAGACTTAGATTAACATTAGCCGGTATTATTTTACCATCTAAAAGTACAATAATGTTTATTAAGAACTAAATTGTTTTCTTTTTTCAAAATTTTTTACTTACCTATTTCGGTATCTTGTTCAGTAATTCGACCAATTACGGGTACTGGAGGATGTAAGCGTAGACTTTCTTTAATAACCGCATCCAAATATTTAAGGTCTTGCAATTCTCTCATAGTTATCGATTTATCTTTATCATCTCCTATTACTTGTAAAATTTCTTCAAATACTTTTTCTTGTACTTCCAAATGACGAGATAAAAGATATAATGTATGAGAGATGCCGCTAGTTGTGGTATCATGACCCTCAAACATGAAGGTATCGACTTCTTCGCGTATATCTTCATTAGATAAGGATTTACCGTCAATGGTAGATTGCAATAAGACATCTAAAAATGCCATACGTTTTTTAACACCCGTGTCATTGGTTTCATTGGCTAAAAAAGAAAATAGGAAAAAAATGTTAAAACTCATTAGAATCATCAAAACAGTTCAGTTCCAATTTTCGGCCGTCATTGGGACAAAGTAAATTGGGAAGGGGCGTAAATTGATTTTTTCTTAATGTGCTATTAATGTTTCTTAGCCGTATATAATATTATATATTGTAGGATAGCTTATCAAAAAATACACAGCATAAAGTTAAAATAAGTGAACCTTTTTGTTGAGACTTTTTATATGGGAGAATGTTTCAGATTTGCAAAATAATAATCGCCGCTCACGTAAATATCAGCATCGCAGCAGATAGAAAAATTTGGGAGGTTCTATCACTAAGAAATTGCTCTTGGAGATATAGCAACACACAACGTTAACGAGGTATTTAATTCGATCGAGATACGAAGTATATTGCCCTATCACGAAATTCCGGTAGACTTTTGATTAGATTAGATTAGATTAACTGAGATTAGAGTTTCGACAAGTAAAAATTGTAGCGTTATCTCGAGGATGATATTTGTGTTTCCACAGACAGCTCGAAGGGGGGTCGGGTGCTTACTTATAGGAACTGAACATCCAAATAACTAAGCGTCATCCGGCGAAGTATGTTTTTCAGGAAGAAATATAGGCAATTTATTTGTATAACCGCATAGAGGATAATAATGAAAAGGAGTATGGTTCCATCATCTGTAATTTTTTTTCGTGGATGATAAATGTTTATACAATCTATCGGATACTTTATATAAAAAGGTTCCTTTGGTAAAGACGTTCTTTAATCCTAATCGATTCTATAAGTTGTCATCCTATAGGATAGATCAAACCCTATAGCCGATACATTACCCAAGACGAAAGAAACAACAACCAAAATGATTACAGAAATCCTCCCGGGGCAATGTGAGATAAGCTACATTTACTAATCATGGGGGTCGCTCATGCAGGGATTACTATTGGAGATGCAAAGACGAAAAGGAGGAGATAGTACAGCTTTTGCTCATCTGAAGATATACTTAGGTGGATAGCCTAAAGGAGTGCTGATCCCGATAACATTTTGATGTAATGTGGATGAGTTTAGGTCGTATTTTTTACAAGGTGGCAAAATAGATAGGGAGACGTATTTGACTTTCTGTACGATAATTTGAACCCTAACCCAAAAATATTAATAAAAAACTTCTTGGTTTTGGACAGGAATCCTCACTGAACAATGCGCGTTATGCAGTATTGCTGTTCTTAAGTGTTTTTCAGGCAGAGATTACTGTGTAAAGAGAGATAAAGACGCGTCAGCAGTCTCCTTGTGAGTGTCAGAACGATAACTGCAATGATTTGTATCGCCCGCGAGCACTTACAATGTTAAGTCCGCCACTTACAATGTTAAGTCCGGCGAATGTTCAGAATTAAAGGTGCGTCAAATCTAATACCTGAACAGACAGATTTAGGCAAAACTGTAGAAAGTATCTCTGTCCGATTATGAGACTTTTTGACATAATCTCGATTGTAAAAGGCAGAAGAATCATGCAAATGCCAGCAGGAACAGCCTTTTGAGAGGAACATCTAACCTATTTATTCATTAAGGAACTGAGTTACAGACCGGATATATATTTGTTTATAACTTTTAAAACCAACAAATGTTTTTGACTCTTTGACATTTCCTTTGGAAATGTCCCAACAACGTCAAGAAGCTGTGTTTTTGACATTTTCAACTGTGATTACTTACAAAAAAATAATACTTACTCATTGCTTTAAAAGTACCATCTTTAATAGATTTCTCCAAAGCCATCCGTCTTTCATTGATGACTCTGTCAGTGAAATTATGCATAATTTCAATACTCTTTTTCATGGTGTGATATGACTTATTGGCCATCAACCTAAATGGCAATTCAAAATGATAAACCGGTTTTACAAAACGTGTGGAAATAATTTCAGCAAGACTAAAAAAAGAATTTGATGCTTTAATACGAGTATCTTTAAAAAGCAATATTATGAATTTGACAACTTACTCTGTTAACGCCTTAGCATAAGGGAAATTCGGATTTGTTTGTGCATTAATTTTAACACCCATTGCAGTTTCGGCTATAATATCCAAAGCGGTTAAGCATACAATTGGGAACATATTCAAAACTGTTTTACCATCAGCCTTATCATACAATCTCTCCGTCATAACACAACTTTGCTGATCAAATATTTCCACAAATTCTTCTAATATTTTAAAATGATAAGTTGGTGTTATTAATTTACGTCTGCAATGCCATTTAGAACCACTACTTAACAGAAGCCCATCACCTAACCAACAATGTAACAAATCGTAAAAAACATTTTTTTTAATAACTTGCTGGCTACTAAGAATACTCTCGAAATATTTAGGATCTTGTACAAATATAATACTCTCACTGAAAACCCAAATTTTAACCACTTTGCCATAATCGTCAGTTAAGCGTTTTAAAAGACCAAAAATATCTGAAATTAAAGGTTTATGTTTTTAAATTAAACTGCCAATTATAACATAACAAAATTTTGCTATACTTACTGGCTGTATCATTTCCAATGGTTAATAAAACATTACCCAGTAATGGCAAAGGTTTGGGTCCTTTGATACCAGTTTTTTTGAGTAATTCATTACGGCGTTTCTTGTGAAAATAATCATATAATAAGAGGCAGGTAAAAATTCCTATTATTATTTCTAAAAGCATAATAAACTATTTGTTGCTGTCGTCTATTGTATTGCCGAATCGTTTGTATTTTAAAAATCAAAACATCATTTATTTGGGACCTTTGTGTTTTGTTTGAAAATAGACCAAACCTCCAATTTCTTATCAGTTTATGTTTGGAAAAGAGAAAAAAATTCATTTAATCACTAATAGCTTAATATTAGATTACCAAATTTTCGTTACAGTGTTCACAACCACTGTAACCATTGTAAAACAAAATAGAATACAGCTTGACTCAGAATTTAACCATTGATATGTAATTTTCAAAAGAAAATTTGACACATGACATTTCTAAATTGACCTTGAATACAAATAAATTTTTTCAAAGAAGTCTTATATTTTTCGAAGATTTGCTGTTGGTTAAAAATCATTTGTCCGTCCCTTGCAAACTTTTATGTCCAAGTTCGATTCCAAGGCTCGAACAACTAACAATTTTTTACAAAAATAATTTTTGTTTTAATTTTCTCTTTTGTATACCACTGTTTTTTTTTATGACGTACAGGGATGATTAGTTAGGGGATTCAAGTAACGTTACGTATATGCTGTTAAAGACCCTGCGAGTATTTGTATAAATAAACGAAATATTTTTCATAAACGTACGATATCTTAAAAATTGTTTCCTCATTATAAATATTATTAACTGGTGTCTAATTGAATATTACAATAATTTCGTTAAAAAAATAATTATTAGTGGTTGGTAAAATTCCACTTTATTCATCCTTCAAGAGCGATACAATCACTCCAACACCTTTTTAACATTTCGATACCTTTTTTATAAAATGAGTTATCTTTGGCCTGAAAATAGACCCTTGTTTCGGCAATCACCTTTTCATTCGAACCAAATCTCTTTCATATTTTTTGAGGTCTGAAAACAGATAATAATCATTGGGAGCCAAATCTGGCGAATACGTTGGGTGCGGAAGCATTTGAAAGTGTAAATCGTGCAATTTGGAATCATCGACACGTTGTGGTTTTTGGTGCACTGTATTTAAACGCGGCACTTATTTCGAAAACAGCTTTCTTATGGACAAATGTTCATGTAAAATAAAGCCGACAAGTTCCTTCAATATCTTTAAGGTATCAGCTGTCTCCTGCAACTTTACGATTTTGTAAACTTTTTTGATGTTTTCCGATATCACCACCTCTATTGTGTGACAAGAGCGTTCGGCGTTATCAGTGTTTGTACGACCACGTTTAAAGTCGGCAAACCACTTTTCTATCATTTGTCTCGATGGAGTAGAATCCGAATAATACTTCTCAAACCAAGCTTTGGCTTTAACGGTGTTTTTCCCATTAAAAAGTAATGATAATTCAACACACGAAATTGCTTTGAATCCATTGTTTTTAAAATCGCAAAAGTAGCGTCACTAAAACAGCTGTAACTTGTTTATTAGTGAACGAACTGTCATTTAATGTTGACAGACAGGTATCATCTGAAGATTGGTAGTTCCAAAAAATCATATGGATTTTTTCATTTGCGGTGCTACGGATTTTCCAGTATATTTTGTAAGTTTACCCGATTAATCGAGTAATGTCAAAACTAATTTACCAGCACTGGTAAACTTTTGTACAAATTTTTGTAAAATAAAAGCAAACTGTAGCGAAAAACAAGTTAAAAAAAAGCTTAATTTCGGCTGTGCTGAATCTTCGAATACCATCCACCAATATCCAATGTTATCTATTGTTTTTAATACAAATAATGTAAAAAAGCTTTAGAACTAAAATTATGGAGGTAAAAATTTTTTTTTTAAGCAAAAACTTTTTAAGGAAAAATTTTTTTTAGGTGAAAAAATTTTTTTAAGTAAAAACAAATTTTGTGGTGGAAAAAAAATTTTGAGGTGAAAAAATTTTTTGTGGTGAATATAAAATATTATTTAATTCTAATGGATTGCTGAAAAAAAAAACAAATGTAAAGATTTTACTTGTCAGTCGCTACTATGAAATTGTACTAAAATACACCAATTTGTATGAAAAATTTAGAGGTACCTTCACATTTTTACTCATAACTATTTAACCGCTGGACCGATTTTGCTCATTTTCAATACCAAACTGCTTAATAATAACACCCCTGCTTGCGTCTTCGCAACAGGTAGGAATTCAGGTAATATACATAACACATTTTGTGAATAAAGCTTATAATGTCTCAAATATAGCGAAAATCCCGTTTTTATGTTAAGATATCTGAAAAGTCTGATGTGTTGGGATAATTAACTCAAGCTTTTAGAAAAGTATACTCTAATTTCAGGTTCTTGTCTTTTCTCAAATGTTCACGTGCTGTGTTGTATTTTAATTGGGATTTTTAAAACATTTTGTATCACTAAAAATAAATGAAATACAAATTCGCGACATTTTAAGGCATTTATTATCGCCAAATTATCGTCTGGAATTTGGAAAAAATCTCCTTTTTTATTGATGGGGGATTTTTTTTTTTAATTCACAAAATATTTCAATCAATTTGTCTTTATCTTTCAGATGATGATTCCGCATATGTGTTCCACAGCTAAATTTGCTATTACCAGATAATGAAGAAAGGAATTAGAAAACAAAAACTTTGGTCAACTAACATTATTTTAACATGGGAGTGTCATTGGAGGTAAGTGATTACTTAAAGCTTATGAGTCATTACCGAGAAAGTATTGAAATAAATATTTACTTCTAATATTGAAATCACTAGTAAGTAATAGGGGCTAAAATAACTACATTGTTGTAGTGAGTGAAATAAGTCATGTAAAATAGAAATAAAATTACAGCATGAACAAATAATAGCTTAAAAATTTCTAAAAATCGGATAAAATTAAATTAAAATTAAATTTACATTATCTTCTTTTCTATCAAAATAAAAATCCTATGAAATGATGCGCTTGTCAAAAAAATCTCTTTGCGAATCTTTTATCTTATCAGATAAAAAACAACTGTGTAGTAATTTTTTAAGTTTTTATTTGTTGTTCAATTGTTTTTTTTTACCGCCAATTTACTTTACAGCTGTTTTGCTTGCGTTTTTCTCTAATTCTAAGAAAATGCAACACTGATATCAAAACGAAGAAATCAATCTGTCAAAATTTGTAATAAGATTTTCTGTACGTATCAGACAAAATTAGTTTACACTATAGAATTTTTGACTTGTGGTATAATGCTTAATCAGTTATTATTTAACACAATATCAGCAACATAATATTTTAAAGCCTCTATTCCCGTATATATATATATACATATATATATATGTCAAAATTTGTAACTTATTATTCCATAACTTTCAAATAAGTAGAATTATTAGGTTTTAAAGTAAATCAAATGTATACAATTTACCAAAAATATACTTTAAACAGTTTACACAATATACATATATTTTCGTGAATCCGCTCACTGTACATAAATACATGAATGCACTCAATTTATTTTATTTCATACATTAGTGATAACCTCTACATACATATTATACCCTATACCAGTCTGTGGTGCAGGTCATTATGAGTTTGTGCTGATGTTTGCTACTACCAAAACTACTGGATCTATACTCAGAATCATTTTCTGAGTCGATTAAGCTATCTCCGTTCGTACGCCTGTCCATGTTAACTTTGTGATTAGGTCACAGGTCGAAAATGAAAATATATTTACATAAAATTTTACACATGAGCTTCTTCTTGCCTTAAGGTAGAATTCTATTAAAAGAGAAAGATCATATCCGAATTGGACTTTAATGTCATTTAAACACACAAAAACATATATATGTATCTGGTTGTTATTTATGATGTAAATGTTATATAGAAATTGTAAGGAAATCGGACCACATTTGGTTCCAGTCCCCATTTAAACCCACTTTCCCAGTATTTGATTAAATGGTCTTTTTCGCAATTTCATTCAAAGTTGATACCGTTGATTTTTCCTTATTTTTTAATAAGAATCTGGTCCCATTAGCAAAAATTTAACTCAAAGAATTAATTTATTAATTAAGAAAAACCAGGAATTAGTTTCTCTGAATGAATTCAAAGAATTAAAATTTATAAACTCTTTGATTAAAACAGTAAGAATTTAAAATTAAGGAATCCATTTAAATCTAATTAATTCCACTTTTGGTCCTTTAGGGAATGAATTCCTCTTGAATTCATTAAATTTTCACTGAAGTAACTAACTTTTCGCTTAATTCCTTAAGGAATTACCTTTTTTGCTTAATTCCCTAAGGAATTAACTTTTTCTTTTAATTCCCAGGGAATTTAATTTTTTATTTATTTATTTTAAAAAATACGTGTTCATTAATTATGTCTCAGCTACAGCATATCCATCGTAGTGAACTAGACCGCAGACCATCCTTGTTTCAGAAACTGGAAAAAAATTTTTCTTAATGTAGGAACAATTGTATGAAAATCTGAGAATTTTTCTTGGTAATGGTGTTATATTGGGTTTCAAACCAATGGTTTTTTTGTTGAACTGTTAGTAGGGTGACAGTACAAATTTGACCAGTAGTTACATGTAGGTACTGATGTTTTTTCACATAATTAAAAAATAAAGGGTGTCCCAAGAAGAACGCAATTTTTAAATCTGGCAACATTCGAAGTGTCATTGTTTGACATTGAACAATTGGTATTGTTTGCTAGTAGAAGGTACGAGGTTAGTAAAAAAGGAGCGCTACACGAATGAACAACGCATTCTCATTGTGAAATTGTTTTACCAAAATGGTGAAAGTTTTGCGGCTACAGTTCGCAAATTGCGATCAATTTGGGGTCACAATAATGCTCCAAAAGAGTCAACTGTAAAGAGATTAATGGATAAATTTGCCGAAACTGGGTCTGTTAGTGATGTAAAGACAACAACGCGCCATCGACCAGGTCGATCGACCGAAAATGTCGCAGCTGTACGTGATGATGTCGCTCAAACTCCATCCACCTCAATTCGACACCGAGCTCAGCAAATTGGTGTCTCCAAATCCACTTTGCAGCGAATTTTGACGAAAGATTTGCATCTTCATGCATACAAAGTTCAATTGACTCAGGAACTGAAGCCAGCTGACCATGGACAGCGAAGGGAGTTCGTTAATTGGGTATTGGAGAGACAACATGAAAATGCTGATTTTGCCGATAAAATCATCTTCAGTGACGAGGCCCATTTTCATCTTGATGGCTTCGTCAATAGGCAGAATTGTCGCATTTGGGGTGAGGAAAATCCTCGAGTGTTTCACGAGAAGCAAATGCATCCTCAACGTGTCACTGTGTGGTGTGGTTTTTGGGCTGGAGAAATCATTGGACCTTTTTGTTATGAAAATGAGGCAGGTCAAGCGCAAACAGTCAATGGTGTTCGGTATCGTGAAATGATAACCAGTTTTTTCTTGCCTAGAATTGAAGAAATGAATGTGGAGGGCATGTGGTTCCAACAAGACGGCGCCACATGTCATACAGCCAGAGAAACAATTCAATTGCTGCATCAGTCATTTCCCGGTCGTGTTATTTCGCGTTTTGGAGATCAGAATTGGCCGCCTAGATCGTGCGATTTAACACCATTAGATTTTTTTCTTTGGGGTTTTTTGAAGTCGATGGTTTACGCGAATAAGCCGACGACGACTCAAGCCTTAAAAGAGGAAATTGGACGCTGCATTAATGAAATACCGCAGCATTCATGCAAAACGGTCATTGAAAATTTCATTAAAAGATCGCGTGCATGCCAGCAAAGCCGCGGCGGCCATCTGCACGATATATTGTTGCATACATAATCTCATTCTGTCTACTTTACGATATAATAAAGTTTCACGATTTTTTTTTAAATATCTGTGTTCTATTTAAAATTTAAAAATTGCGTTCTTCTTGGGACACCCTTTATATATTTTTCTTCAAAATACAATCTAAGAATCTTAGAAATTTATTTTTATCGATTGCTTCATCCTATTATTGGTTCGAGCTGATAACCCAATTTGTAGCCAATTCGTAAATATTTGTTTCTAAAACCAAACTATACGATTGGCTGTAAATCTGTTTTTGAAGTAAATACATTTTTAAATTTAATATTGATTTCAAGATGGAAACAAATGTTTAAAAGTTAATATAAAGTAAACTCTACCAGCGTTAGTTTTGGAAGAAAAAAAAATTATTCTTAAAATTGAAATTAATTTTTAAAGGAATAAATAAATTACTTTAGTCCCCTGCCAGAAATAAAAATTAGTATTTATGAAGTTTTAATAAAAAAAAATATCTTAAAATCAAAAACAAAAGCGACTTGTCCAAAAATCGACATATATAAATTTATATTAATCCATAAATTTTATATATAAATGGTGGTCCAACCATAATGCACGATGTTAATTGTAAATACAACAAAAAGTTTTCAGAGAATTATCTTAATATTTTTTATTATGATAGAAGGATCTATGACAATTGTGTGTGAAACAAAATATCGGCCAAATGCTCGCCACGGCTTCGCCCCATATTTTCAATGACTCTGAGACATAATTTAGGTTCAATGTGGTTAATGTACTGAATTATCTGATCCTTTAGCTCTTAAATTGTTATGGCTTATTGACGAACACTTTTTCTTTTAAATATCCCCAAAGAATGTAGTCCAACGGTATCAAATCACATGATCGTGGCGGCCAATTAACATCGCCACGACGTAAGAAAATACGGCCATTGAATTTCTCGCGCAAAAGAGCCAATATTTCGTTGGCTGTGTGGCAAGTGCTACCATCCTGTTGGAACCAGATATCGCCCAGGTCCATATTCTCAGTTTCTGGCCACAAGAATTCCGTTGTCATCTCGCGATAGCGGACACCGATGACGAGTCGAGGTTGACGACTCTTCTGCCACACTATTGCAAACAACAGCAATGTTTTCCACAGAACAAACCGGGCGAGCATGCACAGGTGTTTTCACATTTGCTGAAATTTGCACACGATTCTCACGATTTTGGACACATTTGGTCGATTATGCTGACCAAAAAAATCGCAAAGTGCATTTTGATTTGAACTCCTATTTTTGTTAAAAACTTCAATGCGCTGTATCTATGGTTGAACTTGTCAAATACTGAAACAAAGAAATGTCAAATTAAGTTAGGCAAAAACTTGACGTTAAGGTGTGACTGACAATTAACATCGTGCATTATGGTTGGACCACCTTTTATTATGAACTATTTTTTGTGGCATATAAAGTGTTTCATAAATACGTTACATGGAACGAAAAATGTATGCAATATTTCATAAATATGATGAAGCTTTTTCTTTAAGTGTACCCCGGATCAAAGGTGTTCTTCCTTTGGAATAATTTTGATCTTAAGACTATGTTTTGGAGAAAATTCGAAAATGAACATTTTTACAAACTCGAAACATTTTTGCAAAATTTTTTCGATCAAAAATATTTCGGATGTTCACACTTTTGGATTAGAGCTTAAATCCCATAAATCCACAATATCTGAGGAAATGTTTTAAAAATGTCAGTTTTTAAGTTATTGCTGTCTTGTTGACATTTAAAGCGGTTCATATGTACCCGATTTTCAAACTGGCAAAAATAGTAAATGGGCAAACTTCCAAAGTTATCGGATGCCCAAAATATTTCATTTTTATTCTCTAATTTGGGGTCTAATTCTCCTGATAAGTGTGTGGATTCCCCCGTCAAAACTTCAGCTCGAAATAGCTTTGGCTATGGGTGTGTGAAGTTTAATGACAATTCGAATAGATTAAATTGGCCCCAATGTGCGATATCAAATAGTCTTCAAATTGCAATGATTTTATATTATAAAATTATCTGAGAGTTTTAAATTTGAATAATTAGCCTAGAGCATTTCTCTGGTCAACACACCACAATCTTATCTTCCTCGGAAAAGTAAAACTTCAATGCCAGTTTTTTTATACGAAAGCCTGAACCCCATATGTCGTCTTTTCATGTGTTTGAGTATTTATTTACAATATTTTGAGGAAACAAAATTAATTATTTAATAAGCATTATTAGCCCTATAAAACTCTAGGTTTAAGTCCAATATGAATACCAGTAGCAGAACGCATTATAATATTAACCATAGGACGAACATCTGGACCCAGTGGTAGCAATTCAAAGTTACGCAACATTTTTGATAAAGTACTCTTCATTTCTAACATAGCAAATTTTTGACCAATACAATTACGTGGTCCAGCTGAGAAGGGAGTAAAAGCAAAAGGATTAATTTTCTGTTCACCCTCGCCGGCAAAACGTTCTGGCTTAAACTCATCCGGATCAGTGAAATAGTCTGGATCACGCAAAACCATAAATAAGGATAAACTTAAATTTGTATTGGCTGGCAAGGTAACATCATCTATGGGGAATTAAGTACAGCAAACAAATATCTTAAGAATTAAACTATTTGAAGATAAGAAGTTTCATTATATCTTACTTACCTACTACTATATCCTCAGTTACCTTACGTCCTATAGCAGGTACCGAAGGATATAATCTTAATGTTTCTTTTATAACACATTCCAAATATTTTAATTCTTGTAAATCTCTATAAGTTGCCGGCTTATGCTTATCATTACCCAATACTTGTGTAATTTCGTCTATCAATTTCTTTTGTACCTCCGGATGACGGGCTATTAAATAAAAACCAAAAGATATGGCACTAGTGGTAGTATCATGACCCTCAAACATAAATGTATCAACTTCTTCGCGTATATCTTCATTAGTTAGAGGCGCACCATTTACTGTGGATTGCAACAGTACATCTAATAAAGCCATACGTTTTTTAGCATCAAATTCTTCATGTTGGCTATTACCTGCAATGGAAATAGTGTACTTTGCTCAATTCAAAATTATTTCAAAAATTTATGGTTTTGTACTCTTATTGTTGCCGCCTTTAATAGCTTTTTCCAGAGCTGTTCGTCGTTGTTCTATAACATCAGTGGCAAATTTATGCATTATACCAATACAACGTTCAGTTTCCTTATATAATTTTGGTGCTGTTAAACGAAATAGAAAGGTAGTTCGTTGTAGAGGTTGTATAAAACGATTTGCCATAATTTGTGAGACACTGCAAAGAAATCAAGTAATTGGATTAATTTCTCTTGTTCCAAATCATTTTATACCATTTACAGTGTTATGGAAAATAAAGGGTGGTTAAATTTTAAGGGCCGATGTTGATTTTGAATAAAACACAAATTATTAAGAAATTATTGTCATTTCTTTTTATTATGATAATATGGTATGGTTCAATTAAATATGGAACAAAATATCGGCCAAATGGCCGCCGCGACCTCGGCGGCACACCTCCATCCGATGGTCCAAATTTTTGATGACGCTGAGGCATAATTGAAGTTCTATGCCGTTAATGTGCCGAATTATCTCATCCTTTAGCTTTTGAATTGTTGCTGGCTTATCGGCGTACACCTTTTCTTTCAAATAACCCCAAAGAAAGAAGTCCAACGGTGTGAAATCACATGATCTTGGCGCCAATTGACATCGCCACCACGTAAGATAACACGGCCATTGAATTTGTCGCGCAAAAGAGCCATTGTTTCGTTAGCTGTATGGCAAGTGGCACCGTCCTGTTGGAACCACATATCGTCCAGGGTCATATCCTCAACTCCTGGCCACAATAAGTTTGTTATCATCTCGCGATAGCGAACACCATTCACGGTAAATGCTTGGCCGACCTCATGACACACTATCGCGAGCAATGTTTTTCGCAGAACGAACTGGGGGAGCATGTACAGGTGTTTTCACAGACCCGGTTTGCTGAATTTTGCTCAAAATTCTCCCGATTGTGGACACATTTGGTCGATCATGCTGACCAAAAAAAATCACGAAGTGCACGAAATGCATTTTGATTTGAACGCCCATTTTCATAATAAGCCTGAATAACTTTAACGCGTTGCTCGATTGTGTATCTTTCCATGGTTCAAATTGAGTTAGTCTAAAAATGAGAAATGTCAAATGAAATGCAGAAAAAAACTTGACGTTTAGGTGTGGTTCACATTCAACATCGGCCCTTAAAATTTAACCACTATTTATAAAAATTATTACTTTTGAATCTACAATATTTCGTTTTTATTACGAAACTGCTAGAAAAAAAATTGGAAACATTTTTATTAAATATTTCAATAGATAACCAGATGTATTATAAGGATAAACAATATTTTGATGTGCAAAAAACGGCAAATGTTTGTACATATTGGTTGTATAACCTAAAAATGCGTGTTATTTGGCAAATTTTGGGCGTTTTATTAAAAGTATTGGCCATCGTTATGATCGCTATGACCTTTTCCCATATTTCTGGCAACATATGGATACTATGGCAAAAGAACTGCTCTTTTTTTGATACCAAGAACGAATTTCAAATAACCTGTTCTGAAGTGAAGCGTATTCCAGTGAGAGTGTTCTACATCGATCGGAACAAATGGTAGTCGGAGCGGGTAATATCTGGACTATAAGATGGGTCAGACAAAATTTATAATCACTATTTTCTAAATCAACGGTTCCCAAATGGGGCTGTCGCGACCTTCTGGGGGACCGTAGCTGCATCCAAAGGGATCCAGGAAAAATTCTGAAAAAATCTCCATAACTAAGAAGGCAATAATAAATAATCTTTCAATGTCAGTTGCCATAATTATATTTAAGAAAAACCAAAAATAATGAATACACCGCTACTTGAAAAGTTTTTGAAGGAAATAGAAACTCTGATAAAAAAAATTTTTATTTTTCCATAGAAAGCGTTCTCAGATTTGAAAAAACTCATTAGAGATGTGTTTAAGAATCAATTAAAAAATCACAGATACTAGGAAGGATTTTTTCCTAAAAAATCCCTTAAAATCCAAAAGTTTTTAAGTTTTTCTAGGTTAATTTAATTAAAAGTTTCTTCCAAAAATTGTATCTGGTAAATCTCTTAAATTCTGTAAATTCTATAATAATAAAAACGTTTTTCCATCTTTCGTATTTTTTTCTACTACTATTTTTTTTTTAATAAAAAGCTTCGGATTTAAATGTTTTTATTTAAATATAAAAATTTTAAATTTGGGGGACCGTCAGCAAACTGAAAATGTCTCAAGGGGTCAGTGAAGTAAAAGTAAGTGCACGCAAAGAAAAAACATGGTTGTGTCAATAATATTCGAAGAGCATTATATATTTTTGGGTTTATGGTTGTGCCAACATAATCGTACTATATTATGGTTATCATATTATGATAATAAAATAACCATATTTTAACCATAATATGGTCCCTACAGTTATATTATGATTCAAAAACTACCATATTATGGTCCTAAATAAACATGCTATAATGAATTTATGATTATATGATTGCACGTAATCATAGTATGCTCAAAATGTTATCATATTATGGTCCCTCATAAATATATTATGATTCCTGGACTATCATTATATGATCCATAATCTAAGAAAACTTCTTAAAGGAAAAGTTCTTAGAAACTATAAAAAAGCTTTTTAAATTTAAGAATATTTCCTTTAGAAATGTTTTTTCTAAAAAAAATTAGCATTAAGGACTTTTTGAAGAAAAATTGTTAAGGAAAAAATCATAGACTTTAAGAACTTTTCTTTCTTTGATTGTATAATTATTTATTGATTGTAGCCAGCATTTTATGGTTGCATAATTATCATATTTTTTTCATAGTTAGAATTTTTGTTACCACAGTATGGTTACAGCCAATCATGATATAAAATAAAAGGTGCCTTTCATAAAATAGTAAAATATTTACTAAATAATGATGGTAGCGACCATATGATGGTTAAAAAACCAATAAATTGGTTATGACAACCATACCCGATTGCAGAAAGCACAATATAGTAGCAGTGATCATATTACAACCATGTGTATTCTCTGCGTGTAGGAGCCGCTATTCTAAATAGTTTTTAAACGGTATTGCAATATGTGGTCGAGCGTTGTCATGATGGAATATTACTACTTCGTGTCTGCTCGCATATTCCGGGCGTTTTTCGACCAATGCTTGCTTTAAACGAATGAGTTGTGTTCGGTACAGGTCCCCTGTAATCGTCTGGCCCGTTTTCAGCGGCTCTGGTCTCATCAAATACAGAATATTACCTTGGCGCAATGGATATTCGGCTTTGGCTGGGCTTTACAAACGATTTATGTCGCTTTGGGTTGTTGAAATAGATGCATTTTTCATAGTCAATAATGATTAGATGCAAAAATGATTTCTTTTTATGGCGTTTGAGCAACTCCCAATGTAAACACACATGTTTTACACACATGTTGCGTTTTTTTATATGTCCTTAATCATATTCTTTATAAACAATCATAATTAAGATTTTGAGATTAGAATCTTGAAATAATAATTGAAAATTGTGTTAACGGTCAAGATCATAAAACAGATTGAAATCATAATGTATTTTCACTTATAACTCTTGAACCCGTTAACTGATTATTGTTATTTGGTATTAAACTTGTTAGCATCATTGAGGTACTTTTTAGGCAATTTCCATAAATCGAGGTAAATATCTATATTAATGGTCTGTTAAGTAGTTAAAAGAAAAAATACTTACTAAGAAAGGCACTGCACATATTCTAGTCCTGGTTTTTCTTGCGCATTAACCTTAACACCCATGGCCGTTTCTAAAATAAAATAAAAACATAACATCAGTGAAAATTATATCAACTGTGAAGAGATATTTTTCAACATTATACATTTTAATTAAAATTTAGACCAGTTTTTTAAATTCTTATATGTGCAAAATTATTACTACTTCATAAAAATCGTCTTTTTTTTCATAGCCCTCTACAATTTATTTTTTTTTAATTAATTTGGTTTTGTTACGCAGAGAAAAAACATGTTTGGGACAATCATATTCGAAGAGCATTATATATTTTTGGGATTATGATTGTTCTAATCATAGTCTTATTAAAATATAGTTATTATATTATGACAGTAAAATAATCATAATTTTACTATAATATGGTCCCTACATTTATATTATGATAAAAAATTTCTTTAAATTTTGAGAATATTTCTTTAAGAAATGTTTTTCAAGAAAACTTCTTTGATACTATGGACTTTTTTTTAAAGAAATGTACTTCAAAAAAAATTTAAATTCTAAGGGCTTTTTTTCATAAAAAAAATACATTTTATAGACTTTTTCTAATAGAAAAAGTCTAAGATTCCAAGGAATTTTTAAGATTTTTTTAGATGGTCCTCAGAGTCTCTTAATTTTTCTTTTAGAATATTCTTAGATTCTGAGGAATTTATCTAAAAGAAAAATTCTGAGACTGAGACTGAAATTCTGAAAATGTCCTTAGAATCTTAAGAATTTTTCTATTAGAAAAAGTCCATAGCTTTTTTTTTTTAATTAAAAAAGGCCTTAGAGTTTAAAATTTGTTTAAGTATTTTTCTTTAAAAAAGTCCATTGAATCAAAGAAGTTTTTTTCAAAAAGTCCTTAATATCCTTAGGAAAAACATTTCTTAAAGAAATATTCTTAAAGAATCTAAAAATATTTCTACTAGAAAAAGTTCTTAGAATCTAATTATTTTTCATAATGAAAAGTCCTCAAAACCTAAGAAATTTTTAGAATCTATGTTTTTTAAGAATATATAAATTTTTATCTAAGAAACAGTTTGCAGAATCTAAGAATGTTTCTATCAGAAAAATTTCTATTTAAATCTAGTATTTTATAGAAGAAACCTTCATCGTACAAAACAACTCTTGGGTTCTACAGACTTTTTCTAATATAAAAATATTTTATTAATATTCGGAGTACTTCACAAGAATATCGTTACTTCACAAGAATATTAAAAAAATATAATATTTATTAAAAAGAATAAAAAATCCTAAATCTTTATATAATGTTATATGTATAAGGCATTTTTGAAAATAAAAACCCCCAGGTGAAAATGATCATATATTATAATTTTTACATGGGTGACTTAAATAATACAAATTCAAATTCAATTACCAATTATATCTTAATACCCTAACCGAGCACTAGCAACAAAGGCTTTTGGCTCGTTGTAGCGAAAACAGACCAGAGCCTTTGGTGGGAACCCACGACCTCCGCACTGATAAGCTAGCACGCTACCAACTAGCCTACCGGGGCGCCCACTGATACAATTTTTTTTTTTTTTTTGAAAACGACAGTGTTATGACTGTAAATATCAAACGTCATGTTTTATTTGATTTTTGTCAGCATTTTAAAAATCTATAATTATCATATTTTTTCATAGTCAGAATTACCACAGTATGGTTATAGGCAATCATGTTATAAAATAGAAAGTTTCAATAATGAAATAATAAAATATTTTATAATAATAGCAACCAAATTGATGGTTAGAATCTATTTATAAACCTATTTTTATCCAAATACAGCAAATATAATATAGTACCAGTGATCATGTTGCAACCATGTTTTTTTCTCTGCGTGCTTAACCCGAATTTGAAGTAAAAAAAAACCTCCATCGGATTTCATTTTGGAGGCAGAGAACAATTTCTCTATTTACTTACCTGCTATAATATCTAAAGCACACAAACAAACCACTGGAAATATATCAATAGGCGTTTTGCCATCAGCTTTATCCTGCAATTTTCGTATCATAACACCACTCTGTTGATCGAATATTTCCACAAATTGTTCCAATATTTTAAAATGAAATGTTGGTGTTATAATCTTACGACGCGAATACCATTTTTTGCCATAACTCAATAGAAGACCTCTGCCCAACCAACCATTTAAGAAATCATATAAACTACTTTTCCTAATTAATTGTTGACTGCTTAAAATAACTTCTAAATATTTGGGATCCAAAATTACAACACTTAATTGATGCAATACCCACAGACGATAAATTTTACCATATTTATTTTTATATTTCTTGGCAAAGTCCATAACACCTTAAAAAAAATTGCTCAATTAATATATTTTTCAAAAATTCTAAACTTTGCATCACTATATTCACTTACTTTCAGTATTTAAGTTTCTAAGTACCAAGGCATTACCCAAAATCGGTAAAGTTTTTGGGCCAGTTATATTGGCCTTTTCAAGTAAATCATTACGATGTTTTTTATTTAAATAATCCCAAATGCAAAGTAGGGCTAATAAAGCCAGCAATAAATCTAAAAACATGTTGTTGGCTAAAGTTTACAAATGATACTGCAAGTTACTGATAAAAAAAACACACACACAAAAATAAACAAAAGAATAAAGATTAGAGGCTTGCCAGGTGTAGGCAGTGCATGCATTAAGGGGTTAGGATTAAGTATAAAATTGAAAAAAAAATTTAATTGTTTGCATAAGTCGATAGAAATATTTTTTTTTTTCAAAATCACCCTAAAGTTTAAAGAAAAAGAATTCGAGAGATATTTAACTTTTCTGAAAACAAATTTGAGCAGGGGTTTTGTTAGTCACCTGTCTCGTAAATTTCGGACTATGAATTACAAGGGATGTTTTTTTTTCAAATTCAAAACATTTAAATTTACATGAATATGGGTTGAAATCTATCAGGTTCGCAATTCGGAATTTAACTGTATTTTTTATTCACTGAAATTTTAAGAGTTTACCAGTGATGCTAACTTTTCTAAAGTAACACGCACAGTCAGGCTTTAAAAAAAACTAAATTTGATAAAATATGTACTTTTTATATTTAATTTTGCGCGGGTAGAGTTAAAACGAGCTAAACACAGTGTCTCTTTCTCTCTCTGAGAGTTTTAAAGAAGTGAACAAAAATATTTTGTTCGCATTTTAAAACGGCAATTTTTATGCGGATATATATCAATTGAGGATTTATATCAATTTGTCATTCCGTTTGTTACATGTCGAAATATAGGTCTAAGACCCCAAAAAGCAGCGGTTCCCAATAACTTTTACCTCTCGGACCCCTTGAGACATTTTTACTGGCAGACGGACCCCTAAATTTTAAAATTTTTATATATAAACAAAAACATTTAAATTCTTTTTAAGCTGCACATATGTAGTTCTTGTTTTCTTCAAAACTTTTGAAAATCGCGCTATATTCAATATTTTTCTGATTTTTAAAAATAATTATGGCAACTGACATTGGAAGATTAATTATTATTAAATTTTTTTTGAAGAATTTTTTTCGAACTGTTTTCGGACCCCATTTGATGCAGCTACGGACCCCCCGAGGGTCGCGACCCCCCATTTGGGAACCGTTGCCATAAAGTATATATATTCGTTATCCTTATGCAATTTTAAGTCGATTTGGAAATATCCGTCTGTATTTTGAAATGGCGATTACGACGCGAAGACGCAAGCGGGGGTGCTCATTTTTATTTAGATTAATGGACATCCTCCCGAGAAGTTTGGTATTGAAAATGAGTAAAATCGGTCCAGCGGTAAAAAAGTTATGAGTGCAAATGTAAAGGTACCTCTATATTTTCCATAAAAATTGGTGTATTTTGGTATAATTTCATATTTTTTCACCAGTAGCTTAGATTTAAATCTTATTTTATATTCACCACAAAAAATTTTTTTCACCTCAAAATTTTTTTACACCATAAAATTTGTTTTAACCTTTATAATTTTACTACAAAAGTTTTTTACATTATTTTTATCAAAAATATTAGATAACATTTTTTTTGGATATTGGTCGAGGATTTGGCACAGCCAAATTTAAGCATTTTTTTTTTTACTTGTTAGTTTTTAAATTTGTCTTCCCCCTTAAGGCATATCAAAGTGTAACTAATTATAAAGTGTATAAAAGTCAATAGTAAATTTATTTTTAATTTTATTGTTAAGATTTCTGGCGATAAGAATTTGTATATTTGAACATGCGTATGTTAAAAGAGATTCTGGACCAGGGATGGAAGACTCAGTATATTGGTAATTTTTCAGTACCTTTTTATTAGCCAAAAAATACTGCAATAGTTCCGTGATTCATTTAGCACTCTTTTAAAGGGTATTTACAATGATTTTATAATCTCATAGAATATGATATAATCTTGATACTCGTAGTTTATTCTGTCTATTTTTGGTGATTATGTGGATTATAACTGCTTAAAGTGATTATCACCCCTATCGTGAATATTTTTTCCCTTGAAATGTTTTCCCTTTTCTCTCAATTCCAAACGTGAATAAATTTTCCCTCGAAATATGTTCCCCTTTTGTAATCATTCATTTGTGAGTAATATCCCCGAAAAAAAGTTCACATTCAAAAAATTCCCCTTATCGTCAATGTTAATTTTAAAACATTTTTTCCCTTTTTCCCATCAGTTTGTTCACTTTGTTTTTTTCTAGGGAACTACAGAGAAAATCTAAGTAATTTTTGTTTATAATTGGATATTCAGGTAAATATTTTTTTTTTTGGTCAAGATCAAGTGAATAAGTGCATACTCCTCAACAGAATGCAAAACAACAGATAAATTGCATGTGGTTATTTACAATGTGTCGGGCAACTTTAAAGGATTAGATGAATCTTGCAAATATAGAAGAGCAATTCGTTGTTGTTGTATTTCCTCCTTTTGCAATCGTTCCAACTCTAAACATTTTATTTTTCACTTTTAACTTTCTTATTTCAATAATTATATAATATCTTTATATTTTTAGTTTTTCTTTAATTTTCAATTTTTTTTTTAGTTTTTTCATTGAGTGAACATTGATAGTACACGTTATTTTGAACAGATGTTCTTCAAAGGGAACAAAAATTTCATGGGAAATTCACGATACCAATTTTCACTTGAAGGGGAATGAAGATTCCATAAGAATAAACATTTCAATTTTTATTCACGATAGGGGTGTATATTTAAAAGGTTCAAAAACAACAATATAAAATATAGATTTATCGCTTTTTTATTTTTTTTTATTAAAAATATAAAAAGCAGAGTTGCATCCGCATATGCTAAGCTGTATGTAAAAAGTATGTACAATATTTTATTATTTTATTATTTTATCTAATAATCTGGAAAAGTTCCTGAAGTTGTATTTAAAATTTTAGAAATTTTTCTTGTAAAAAATACCAGAATCGTAATTTTAAAAAATATGAAAAATTTTTTGTTTTAATTTATAATAGGAAAATAATTAGAAAATTAGGTTTTTCTATAGAAAATTGTGCCCAGAATCTGAGTTTTTTTTTCTAATGGAACTATGGGCAAAAATTCTAAAACGAAAATTTAAAATTAAAATATTATATTTCTAAAATTTTGTTTCATAGCAAAACAAAGCTTAAATCACTTAAGCCAATTGTAGTTGGGTCTTATATCTTCGAGTCTGTGTACTTTTAAGAGAAAATATCTTCTGAATATATATTTGTTTTCAAAATTAATACTTTCGATTCAAAGGTTCTTTATCTAAATCTTTTTTTTTTTCCAAAAAGTAATATCGCTTTTGAAAAAGTTTTATTTTTGTCAAGCTTTTGTGACATTTAAAATATCAAATTTTCCATGCCTGTTGTGTTTACAAACTCTTGATGCTCCACTGATTTCCAATGCTCCACTGATTACCAATTAATATTCTGTTATTAAAATTTGATTATCATGCTAAGCAAGGTACATAGTCCAATTGAAGAAGCATCAGTACTACGTCAAGGAATTCCATGCAAATGCATGTTATTTTATTGATAGTTTAAGACTAAAATATAGACTAAATAATTTTCCGAATTTTTAAATTCACAACAAAATTCCTTCGTTTTGTAGTTGCATATATTGACTTCAAATGCATATTTAAAATTTTTGCATGTATTTTAATTAAATTAATGTATGCATTAATACAATTTAAATCAAACTGCGTATTCTAACAACTTTTGGCTAATTTTTACTCCAAATAAATCTGTTTTTTCTATTTATAATAAAAAAATTTACTTTTATCATGCTGATATTTGAATGAAACTGAGTTTTTTTTAAAGTTAAAACGATTTGGGTCATTTTTGCCCCTAAGTGCATTAAAGGGTTAATTTCGATTTTTCTTTTGAAATATTAATTACCAATTACAGAAAATAGTTTAGTCAATTTTAATTATTTAATTATTTTAATAATTTAATTACTTTGATTTTAATTAAAATTATCATTATCAATTTCATAAAATATTAAAAATTTGAAAAACAATTTACCTTTGACCTATAGCGTGGTTCGATTTTGAACAAATTTTCAGAATAAAGTGCTTGTAGAAAACTGTAAATAGCATTATTTGCAACTTAATAAAAGAAGATGAATTTTTAGCTATTTGATAAATTTTGTGCCAAAAAAAAAAAAAAGAATTTTCCTTGAAATCGCCGAAATTACAGTGCTGTCTTCACTTAATAAAACGAGGAATATATAAAATTTTTGTTATTTTTTATGATGACTCCCGTGTGCGAAACTTAATTTTTTTTTTAATTTTGTTGAACAAATTTTTTTAGAAATATAAAATTAAGAGTTTTGAAAATGCTTTTAAACCAATTTTGCATTTTAAGCAAAAATTTGTTATCTTCATATTTGAGTATTTATGAATCTAAAAAATATATAAATAATAGGTTCATTCGTTTACTTTTCTCAGTCAAGTCCAGTAAGAATAACTCAGTAACAAATTTACAGAGAGAAAGATAAATTTACTCTCAAAATAAAAATTTTCTAAAAAAGTACGCGAACAGAAAATTTGCAATAATTTACAAGTTTGTTAAACAGCTGATTGTAAAACCAAATGCAAAAATAAATATAACTGGTCAATATGAAAAAAAAGTATTATTGTTGTAAAATCTTAAGCAAAAACATTTTAGAAGGTTTTCTTATCTTTTCTATAATTCATTTAACAATATTTGTTGCTTTGCATTTTCATAAATAACGTAGTTGTAAAATATTTTTTTTTTGTATTTACATTTTTTTTCAATCATATGTTTTTTCTGCTTTTAAATTCTTGCTGGCAATAATTTGTCCAGTAAAAATTTGCAGAAAGAAGAAGAACTCTCAACATCAAACTGTACCTTTATTCTCTCTTTTTTCTTTATGTTTAAATTTGTGTAAACGAACGACATCCAGTAAAAATTTGTACAAATTTGTACAAATTATTAGGTAAACGAACATACTTAATGTAGCATTAAAATAATTTCCCAGCCTTGTGGCACAGACTACACAGACA
Source organism: Eustalomyia histrio (assembly GCA_949748255.1). Lineage (NCBI taxonomy): Eukaryota > Metazoa > Arthropoda > Insecta > Diptera > Anthomyiidae > Eustalomyia > Eustalomyia histrio. Next base: position 144,947,966 of record OX456525.1, read on the forward strand.
GGTTACAAATGACATATGTATGTTATGTCAAACAAGAATTTTCGAACCGTATGATTATTTTGACATTGCAGTGATTTTTAAAATGAGATAGAAAAAATAAACTCTATATAAATTGTATGGTACATATTTTTTTCTACATTTATCTCTTTCTGTATATCGTCGCAACTATGACATTTCCTTTTACTCATTTTCTAGTCGCCATTTTGATTGAATCAGCTGTTTCCTGTCTGTGTAGTCTGTGCCTAGTGGTGTTTGTCACATTATTGGCCTGGGGCATTTGTAATAACTTGGATGTTATTCATCTGATTTCCATTTGTGTTATGTTTTAAGAAAGATATTTAAATATACATTTCGATATCTTTAGCAAAAAATTTTACTAAAAAAACTGTAACAAGGTGATTTTTTCGCCTTTTATTCACTATTGAAATTTTCAATCGATTTCCCCCTCCACTTTTCTGTATCCAATCGGCACCAAATTTTATATTAAATGTTTTTACATACAAAGGAACCAAATAAGCCCATTCGTGGACTTACAACTCATTTTTAAAAAATTGTCATACAAAGTTGAACACCTCCAATGGCCATACTTCGGTGCACATGTAAAGACATTAAATAGGGTCCAAGTTTATGTGGCAATTTTTAAAGGGCGAATTTGAAAAGTGTCGGATCCAATATGTTTCTTTTCTATATAAAAGTTTGGGGGCAATTGGGTAAAGGAAAGTCGAGCCGGAAATCGATTGAAAATTTCAAGAGTGTTTATATGGGAAAATATTACTTTTTCTCAGTTTTTAGAAAAATTTCGTTCTATATTTTAATTTTTTCAACCACTTGCGTTATGAATCAATTTCAGTATAAAATTATCTTTTGAAAAAGCTACATAACTTAAAAATTGTTTAAGAACTCGCCAAGAAATAGCAAATGCCCCAAACAAATTTTGTGCCAGAAATTTGATGGCACTTTTTCAAAATTTTTAGAAATTGATTAAAGCCATAATTGTTTTTTGCTCTCTATACTTATAAATGATCAGATATGAAATATTGTTTTATTACCTGTTTGTTAACCTGTTGCGCAATAGGGCAAAAAAAGCATACATTTTTTGGTATAATTTTCAAAACTCCATTTTTGATTTTTAAAAAATTTGTTTAAACAAATTTTATTTAAATGGATTTTGCACTTTAAGGGCTTGTTAAATACTTCCAAAAGATGAAGTATGCCAATTTTGAGGTTAATCCCTTCATGGACCTGTCGGTGACAAGCTCTTATTTTTTGTGGATTTCAAGAAAAGTGTGATTTTTATAAAAAAAAAAATTAAGTAAATTTATTATTTTTAATTACTTTGTATCAAAAATGAATCAATTTAATACTTTTAAATGTTATATTTCATCTTAATAGCTTAGTGGTTGGAGAAAAAATAATATGACCTCATTAACCCTTTTGGACATAGGGTCACATATGATCCCAAGCAAATAAAGGACAATTTATTAAAAAAAAACGCAATTTCTTTCTAACTACTGTTGAATTTTTAGAACTGATGCTTAAAATATAATATTTTGCTATTGCAGATCTTCCATGCTAAAAATTTAGTATAAATCGAACAATTTTAACCCATTTCTTGCCAGGGCCAAGCTTTGAATTTTTGCACATATAAAAAAAATAAAATAAATACCCAAAAATAATGTATTGTTCTAGTAAACAATATGAAACCATTATAAAATCCGGCAATATTTTTGGAAAACTAACCCTTATGTGCTCCTGGGGTCACAATGATCCATTATAAAATAAAAATTTTTTTCCTTTATCCGATTGCCCACAAACTTCATATTTATTAGTTTTATGTAGAAAGGAAACAAATTGGACCCCATCTGTCACTCTTCAAATCGCATTTTCATTTTATTGGACCCCCTCTTATGAACATATGTATATGGGATGCATGTATGCAGATTTATGTATCCATGTATAAACATGCATGCATGTTTATGAACATGCTTAAACCAACTTTGAATCTGTATGGGTTCATATACATATATCGGTTTTTAGCCGGGTTAATACAATATTTAGAATATTTTTTATTGCAACAAAATTGGTTGTTCTTGTTATTTTAAAAAATTAACAGTTTTAAAAACTATTGTCGATCCAGAAAAAGCGTTGAATTCTGTTCATGCATATTAGAAAAATATCTACTGATTTTATTTTTTTATATGTTCCGCTTACGATCAATAATTTCTACTACACGTCGTATCATGTCTACCCCTGCTTAAAATCTCATCTATTAGTTAATGTAAAAACAAGAATTTTTTTATACATTCTGGGATATTCGTTTGCACGCACAAACACATACTATAAAAATAAAAACTTTTTGAGGTTTTTATTTTTAACCAAAATTAAAATTTTTATTATGGGGTTTTAAGAGGATTTCTAAAATAAAAGCAATTGTTAGTTTATTGTATTGTATTTGTGCAAAGTTATGTAATTTTTTTGGAGTTTTAGTGAGAGATTTGTTTGTTCTCACTATAAAAAAGTCGTTTTAAACAAAAAAGTCGATTATTCTTTTAAATTGTCTATCACACAAATCATTTAAAATATATAAATTTTACAGAAATATTTCTAATTTTCCAGTTTCAGGGATTGAAAACAATTTTTATATACATTTTATTTTTATAGCATACTCCAGCAAAAGGGGCACAAAACCTCGTCTTGAAATAATTTTTCTTAAATTTACAAGAGCTGGAATTTTAAATTTTAACGTACTTGAAGCAAAATTTAAAACACTTGATTAAATAAAACTGTGATTTATACAATTAATTGTTTAAAAATATAATTATTTCATCATTTTAGTTTTTTTAAAAAATAAAGTGCATGCAAACGAATGCCTCCGACTGCAGTAGTCAGTCGTATAATCTTGAACTTGAAAATTGCAGTAAACTCAATATCATTGAACTTCAGATTTGTTGATCTTTGATAATTTAAGCCATAGTGTGAAATATTTATTGCATGACTATTAAAATGAGAAAAACACTTTAAAAACTTTACATCAATATTTATTTCCATATAGATGTATTATTTATGTAATAAATGACAGTAAACAGTGATAAAATCTTCTTTTGTTTAAGATCTAGAAAAACGTAATTACAAATTAATTCTAAAATTACCCAGTCTATCTTTTTATCGGTCGTTGCTCAAAATAAAGAATACTGTCTTTGGAATAAAACAAGAAAATTTTTTTATATCCTCGATTTTTGCGCCCTAAAAACTCATATGAAAGAAAATTTCCTCAAGATTTTAAAAATGTATTGTGTTTCATGATCCATATGGCTCACCCTAGATCCTTTTTTAAACCCCATGGAATTTTTCATGATTAAAAAATTACATGATTTTTGAAGAAAATTTAAAAGAAATCATGCCACCCCATGTAGTCTTAAACTGATCTAGAGGAAGCCACATATCATGGATAATGAAACAAAATACATTTTTGAGATCCTGAGAAATTTTTTTTTTCATTTGAGTACCCACACTTATACAGGGTGGCGCAAAAATAACCTTCCGATGTTTTGTGGCTGTAATTAAAATAAAAAATGAAAAACTTTGATTCTTCTTGTGGATTATTTTTATTTGGTCTTTTAATTTTTTTTTACATCAAGTCGAGAATATGATGTCATGTAAATGGCCGCCGCCACAGCTGATTGTCATTTGAGCCCTTTTTATGGCATTTTCCATCACTTCCGGCGATAGGACCTCACATTCTTGACGGATATTGTCTTTAAGAGCTGCAAGAGTCTGAGGCTTGTTGACATAAACCCGCGACTTCAAAAAGCCCCACAAAAAGAAGTCTGGAGCGGTCAAATCAGGCGATCTTGCTTGCCAGTGCAAATCGCCAAAACGGGAGATAAGGCGCCCGGGAAATGCATCCTTCAGCATATCGGTTGTGGCACATGCAGTGTGTGGCGTTGCACCGTCCTGTTGGAACCACATGTTTTCCAATCCCAATTCATCAAGTTGCGGCAAAAAGAACTCGTTGATCATTGGTCTGTAGCGCTCACCATTCACAGTAACCGTTTGGCCCGCGACGTCTTCGAAGAAAAAAGGTCCGATGACTCCTCCAGCGAAAACAGCACACTTTGAGCGGGTGTAATGGCTCTTCGTGGGTTACACGCGGATTTTCAGTGCCCCAGAAGCGTAAATTTTGCTTATTTACGTACCCGCTCAGATGGAAATGGGCCTCATCACTCATTATTATTTTTGATGAAAAATCATCTTCATTATTGCTCAAATAAATAGTCACCAATATTCCGCGTTCTGGAGCAGTGTAGCGTAACATTGTTTATTAACGTGTATTTCGCATGTGTTTACTACACAAATGTCAAAACAGAACTGACATTAGGGGCAAAATCGCAAAATTTATAGCATTTTCTGATAGGAGGATTACTTTTGCGCCACCTTGTATGTTGCAAGCCCTGGCTTCGGCCCCAAAACCCGAAGATAGAAAAACAATTTTCTTTTTTTATTCCAAAGGGGATCATGATTTTTTTTACCAACGCCTGATAAAATGCACTTTCCGCAAAGCCAAAAATAAGATTATTTTAATACAAATTTATCATAAAAATAAAATCATTTGGTCATGCGGGAATTCGATCCCAGACCACTAAGCTAACGTCACATAATATTCAATAGCTTAAAACGTAAAAGAATGATACCTACTGGCTAAACGCTGGTGGAAATATTCGGCCTGATTGCGTTTGTGATTGCGAAAACTACGCATGCATATAAAACAAATTTTTTCTATTTTGAAATTTAAAAATAAATATAACTCGTAGGACAAATTTATTGCAATTTTGCAAAAACGGTTTTTAGTAACTTCAATTAGGCCAATTGTGCCAAAATTGGAACACGAAAAAAAAACTAACAATTAATTTATTCCAACCTAAACACTCCGATATTGTTGAAATTTGGATATGTGATGGGAAAAAAGAAATCTAAGAACAACATGTCACTTTTTTTTGACCACCTCAGAGACCTAAAAGGTGAAATAAGGAAAGAATTTCGATCAGTTTTGGGAAATGTTTTGTTCGTAAACGTTCTAATTTTAGGAGCATGCAAAAACTTGTATGAAACTTATATGAATTCAAATATAACAATTTTTATCTGGAAATAAAATATCAGAAGACTTAAAAAAATTGATGTAGTATATTCAGTAAATACTTAAGGTAGGAGAAAATAAAAAAAATATATTAGATTGTAAACACAAATAAATATTAGATTCTAAACATAAATAAATATTACATTGTAAATACAATTACCCAGCAAGAATCGTCTTCGTATTGCAGAAGATGATACCCCATTTATTAGAAAACCCGTCTGAAAGGCAATACTTCACACCAATATAAAAGTAATTCTTCTAGAATATAAATTGGCAATATTGCTGAATTATTATCGGAAGATAAAAAAACAAATATTGTCGATATATCGTCTGGAAGTTCGGAAGAAGATATCTCTAGATAACCCAACAGATACAAATAAGTTTTAATATATTTTTATCTCTTGAAAAAAAAAATACACAAATTCCTCTTACAGTTTTTGCACAAAGATTTAACATAAATTATCTTCATCTATCCCAATATACCATAAAGCAATCAAACTGCAATACAACTTGAGAATAAGCTTATATTAATAGTGTGTTTTAAGCTTTTCTTAATTTCGCTTATTATAATATTTATAAAATGTGAATTCACAAGCAGTATTTAACAATGCTAAAGAAAAATTTATTATACATAACTTTTTCTCAAGTATGCTTATGAACGACATACAACAAGAACGCAATATGACGATTGAAATAGAAATATTTTTCAATACATTCTAGTCTTGTTGTCTTTGTTCTACGCTTATAATGCATACAAAAAGTGCCATTACTTTTTCTTTAAATATTTAAAATGAATTACTATTTAAAATGAGTTATTATTTATTTTTAAAATTAAAATAAAACATAAATTAAATTAAAGAAAATAATTATGATTTCTCTTTTTCAACTATTAATAATATATTATTTTTGTAAGCTTATTCTATAATTGCAAGAATAAGCTTATAGTAATCATACACACATAATATTTTCACGAGGGTTCCGTTTTGATTTTTCTACAATTGTTACGATAGCCTTTTTCAATATATTCTCAAGTCTTTTTCAAGCTTAAGGCTTGTGTTTGTAAGCTTATAATAATATTTTTCTCAAGTCATTTGGTATGTTGGGATCAGTCTTCCTTGGATTTAAATGTATTTTTCCTACTTTATACTACGTTATTTTTCCCAACAATGGGTTTTAGCAGAAAAAGCGGATTTTTTTTTTGCAATATACAATTAAATAAATGAAATATAAATTTAGCTTACCTTGTTATTTGCAGAATTAATCGCATATCTATAAATCGGCGATATGAAACACAATGTCAAAAAATTACTAAAAATGTATTAAACACATTGGCTGAAAAGGCCGTAATAACTAATAAAACCACATTTTTTTTGCAACATTCGACTTTATTTATCAACATAGTCGTCTTCTTCAAGAGCGATACAATCACTTGAAGGCGTTTCTTACATTTTGATACCATTTAATAGAATGATTTATCTTTGGCCTCAAAATTGACTTCTGTTTCGGCAATCACCCCTTCATTCGGAAATCACGCCTTCAGCGAGCATTTTTTGAGGTTTAAAATCAGGTTAAAAGTGCTGGGAGCAAAATCTGACCAACGACTTGTGACACGGCGCATTATCTTGGTAAAGAGCAAACGCGGCACCCATTTCAAAAATAGCTTTCTCATGGATAAATGTTAATGCAAAATAAAGCCAACACGTTCCTTCGATATCTTTAAGGTATCAGCTATCTCCTGCAAGTTTACTTTACGATCTGCCAAAACGATTTTGTGAATTTTTTTAATGTTTTCCGGTATCACCACCTCTTTTGGGCGACCAGAGCGTTCAGCGTCATCGGTGTTTGTACGAATACGTTTAAAGTCAGCAAACCACTTTTCTACCAATTGTATCGATGGAGCTGAGCCCGATTAACACTTATCAAGCCAAGCAATGATAAGGCAATCTCAAAAGTAACATCACTAAAACAACTGTACCTTGTTCACTAATGAACGAATTGTCATTCAATTTTGACAGGTTGGTAGTTCAAAAAAAATCACATATATTTTTCATTTAAGACGATGTGTTATTTGATAGATTTCTTAAAGATAAATTAATGATATCGCCGTTATATCTTCTATGTGTTATATTTTTTAAATGTTTGTTGGGTTATAGAAATATAATTGTGTTTCTATGATCAAATACATTGCTTTTTATATCAGTTTCCAATTTTAGTTAGGTTGCAGTTACCTTGGGACTGAATATAAAGTTTCGTAGTAAAATTCGTTTAATACTAATGAATTTGCAAAACAAACACTTAAAATATTTAGGAAATTGTTTGAGATGGAGCAAAACCACCACTAAATAGCTCTATTGTAAATAATTTAAGCCTTTCAAAGATGATTTTGCTCTATCTCTAGCAGTTTTCTCCTGCGTAAAGAGATGTCTTATGATTTAAATTTGGGAAATTCAGAATTCTTTTAAAAGGACATCTACTCACAAGGGAAAAGTACTAAAAGTACTAATTAGCTTAAATTCTTCACAACAGAGCTATTTAGAGGTTTGTTTTCTCTACCCCTCACAGTTTCTTCTGGCTTGCAAATTTTATGCCTATTAAAGTTTATTAAGAGCCCGGTGTTATGTTTAGTTAAAAGATATTTTGGATTCCAATTTTTACCGAACCCTTTTCAATACGAACATATTTACAATATTCGCTTTTCTCTAAATGCAAAAATAATTTGTCTTTTTGGATTTTTTTCGAAAATAAAAATATCTTGTTAATGAAAAATTTACATGGTTGGCAAGAAATACCTTTTCATTATAACGATAGTTGTCTATCACGCTCTGATCAATACCGATACCAAAATTTTAAAACTGGGATTCCAATAGTGACATGTGTCTTCTACACTCAGAAAAAAAAAGTTAGTAGAAAAATTTGTAAACGGTTTTCAATTCCACTTTACTATTTTTGTACTGATTTTTAGTACAAAAAAATATTATTTAGCAAATCTTTTTGCTATTTACATTTTACAAATTACAGATTTGTTACAGAATATTTACAAATTTTTGATGCTAATTTCAAAAATCATTTTACGAATTTTTGAAAACCGATTTGCTAAAATAAGCAAAAAAAATTACTAATTTTAAAAAAGCAGATATTGAAGAAAATGTTATTTCTAATTGAATATTAAAATGTTATAAAGATTAAAAAGGGGATCGGAAGTGAACATACCGACTCATGTCTAAAAAAAGAACATCTACTTAAAATAGCACTAAAAGGTTTTTTTAGTTCTAAAAATCAGCCCTAAAAACAATTCAAGTTTGACCTTAAAATTAAAAAATAATTTACTAAAATATTTTTCAAAACAGAAATTACCAAATTAAATTAAAATGATAAATTTGTTTGTTTTTACAATTTTTAAGCCTTTAATTTTTTTTTAATTTTGTCTAAAATATTTTTTGAAAAAAATAAAAAAATTTTGATGCTCGATAAAAAAAAAATAAATTTGAAATTTTGTACTAATATTAATAATATTTAGTAAATTTTTTTTTGCTGATTTTAGCAAACTGATTTTAAATTCCACTTTAAAAAGTTTACTAAAATTAAGTAGCTGCAGCTAATTTCTCTACAAATTTCATTTTACTACACGTTAGCAGACATGTGTTGCTAAGATTAGCAAAAAATACCGCTGGGCTCAAATTAGCAAAATTTCCCGTAATAACAGCAAACTTTTCAGTTGCCATTACAGAATTTTTTTGGTGAGTGTAATATAATGCGATTTATTTCATAATATTACCTGTTAAATTTGTGGTGTGGTTTACCGTTATTATAACGGTAGTTGAAGATATGTCAAAATTGAACCGGTAAAATAGTGCAATAAGCCTGGTTATACAAAAAGTCTTGCCTTTAATGGAATCGCCATTTTAAAATTTTCATATTGTAGCTGTGGTAGCCAACTACCGTTATTATGAAAAGGTATTGAATGCCAACCATGAAAATTTATCAAAATTTATAATCTTATGCAAATTTCTCAAAATAAGATGTTTTTTATATAAGACATTACTGTACATATGTATTCTGTCAGTACTTCCATAGAGAAAATAAAAAAAACCCTCAGAATCGTATCATCAAATTTCCTTGATTCTGTTAGAAGCAAATAGTTATTGTCGAGAGTGAAATGCGAAATCTAAGACATCTTGCGCCTTGCTTTTTATACCCTACACTACTACCTGGTTAAGGTATTATGAATTTATGCTGATGTTTGTAAACCACAAAAAAATATTGGGCTGATATCCATCTTATAGTATACCAATCGACTTGGTATCAATTTCAATTTAGGTTTTGAATGTTATATGGAATTGCAAGTCATGCCTCACAATATTTAAGAATCGGACCATATTAATTAAATAAAAATTGATAAAAAAAAAATATACTAAAAATGTTTTCAAAATATATTGTTTAAAGATTTTTTAACATAAAGGTTGATATAACACAAAAAGCATTCATAATATTTAATTTATTTATTTTAATATCAATACAAAAAAAGCCTTCTCAAGAAAAGACTATTATCAAAAGCCTGAAGATTTATGCCTTCATTTTGCAAAACGCAACGCCTCACTTCACGTCGATTTTGTAAGTCACTTGAATAAAGTACATGATTGCTCGCGTTGAAACAGCTGCTCGTTACGTTATTTGAAATTTTATACATACAAATTAGAATTTTATAAATCACTGCGCTGAAAAATTAATCACTTGAGATGTCAAAATCATCACTTGAATTGTTTGAGCGTTGGTTTGAAAATTGTTTTCAAGCTATTAAAAAAACAAACAATTTGTAATAAATTTGCAATAAATTTTATTTTTATTAAGTAGTTTTAATTTTTTTTTTTGTTCTTGGGTCTATATGTCTTGGAAATAGTAAATATGCCTCTGAAAAAAAATCTTAAAAATTTAAAAAAATTTCAAAAATTGATCCATAAATTTTTTTTTTGCGAATTTAGGTTTCAGGCGGCCTAAATATTTATATAAGAAAAAAATGATTTTCAATCAGCTGTGTTGCCAATAGCAAAAAGGTAGGGATAAATGTAACATATCAAACATAAATTCCATATATGCATAAATGCAGGTAACACTGAAATTATTTTCATTTAACAATTAAAGTGATAACGTAAAATCCAACACAATGACGTAGTGACTTATAAAATTAAATTTTTTACACTCTCGTTGGCGTTAGACAGTGTATAAGTGTAGGTGTGGCGTTGAACGCAGGGGATTTATAAAATTTGGTCATTAAAGTTTTTAAAATCCAGTTTAAAAAGCATAACAAAGAAATCTAAAAATAATTTATTTACAAGATTGTGCTTAGTCGCACATACTATTTAATGAGAAATAATATAAAAGGTCAATTGAAAAGTCCCGGCCTACCACAGTAAAACACATTTTTTTGGCAAAATTCGTTTTTTTTTATTCAACATAGTTCCCTTCAAGGGTGATACACTGATTATAGCGACCCTCCAACTTTTCGGTACAATTTTTGTAGTACGATTTGTCCTTTGTTTAAAAACAGGCCTCAGTTTCGGCGATCACCTCTTCATCCGACGAAAATTTCTTCCCAGCGAGCATTCTTTTGAGATCTGAGAACAGGAAATAGTCGCTGGGGGCCAGATCTGAAGAATACGCTAGATGCGGAAGCAATTTGAAGCCCTATTCATGGATTTTCGCCTTCGTTTTCACTGACTTGTTTTTGGTCAAAAGTGAGCTCGCGCGGCACCCACTTTGCACAGAGCTTTCTCATACCCAAATATTCGTGAATGATATGATGTACACGTTCAGTTGGTATCTTTAGAGTACCTGCTATTTCATTCAATTTCAATTTACGGTTATTCGAAATCATTTTGTGGATTTTTTTGATGTTTTCGTCCGTAACAACTACTTTTGGGCGTCCACTGCGTTCACCGTCTTCGGTGATCATTTCACCACGTCTAAACTTAGCATACCAATCCTTAATGGTTGATTTTCCTGGGGTAGTGTCCGGAAACTCGTCATCAAGCCAAGTTTTTGCTTCACCTGTATATTTTCCCTTCAAAAACAATATTTTATCAACACGCGAAATCCCTTTTTTTTATCAATTTTTTTCACAATAACAAAAGTTGCTCCACACAAAATGCTATAACTCACAAACTAATGATCCGACAGCTGTCAAATTTATACATGTGTCTTTTGAAGGTTAGGGCTAACTAAAAATCATATCGATTTAAGTCTAGAAGCGCCATCTATGTGCCGGGTACTTCTCAATTGAGCTGTTAACTTTTCAAAAACACATGAGAGCTTTAGAAGACAACTGAACCAACACTTGTAGATGAAATTTAAAAAAAAATAGTCACATTTTTTTCAAAATCCCTTTCCAAAATATTAACTAAAATCAAACAAATTTTTTTTGATTAATCCTTTATTTTTAAGATTTTATTCGATTAACCAGTTAAGGAAAAAAAATGAATAATTTATTGAATACTCTAATCAGGACCTTTTCCGGAATTCGGACCGCTTTTCAAAATTTTATGCAAATTATATTTTTTTGTAGGGCAGCATATAGTGGACATAGCAGACTTTAATTTTTTTTACAGGTTTTATAAATAAAAAAAATATATGCATATGGCTGTAAACCTTTTTCTTAAAAAAAAAAACTAATGCTCTACCATTGGCAATTTTTGACAGGAAAGTTTAAGTCAATCATGACACCATGATAATGCATAACTATATTATCTCTTACCAAATAATATCTCGAAATTTCTCTTTAATATTATAAATCTCTTTATTTTTAGCTACAACAATTTAACATGGCTACTCTTATAACTTATAGCAAGTTTTAAAATTCTCTCCAGATAGTAGACATAATTGCACTTTATACTTATATGCAATAAAATGTTCAGTTATCAATTGTCATAGCTGGTTTGCAGTTCTATAGTTTTTCTATCCAATTCGTCTACATAAATGTGGGGTACTTTATTAATTAGTGCCTTTATAATACTTTTAATATGGGATTATATGAATAAAAAACATCGCAATGAAGTAATACGCAAAACAAAAATTGCTGGCGGTTTATCTTTACCCATCATTGGAGGAGCATATCGTATGGTGGGTGCAAATTCTCAAAGTGAGTACTTATAAATCTCTGAATTAAAATTAATATCAAATAATTTATTTATCTTTCAGATATAATTGATCGTATACGACAACTTTTTAAAGATTATGGTAAAATTTTTCATGCTTGGGTTTTACATGAGCTCGTTATATTTTGTGCTGATCCTAAAATATTAGAAACCCTATTGAGTAGTCCAGTTCATATAACCAAAAATAATGTATACAATATGTTATCTTTATGGTTGGGTGATGGTTTATTAATGAGTACGGGCAAGAAATGGCATACACGTCGTAAAATTATTACACCAAGTTTTCATTTTAAGATTTTAGAAGAATTTACTGATATATTTGATCGTCAAACTAATTGTATGGTCGAGCAATTAAGTGCGAAAGCTGAAGATCCTACAAAATCGTTTGATATGTTTCCTGTTGTATGTCTTACTGCTTTGGATATTATTGCTGAGACCGCTATGGGTGTACAGGTTAATGCACAATTAAGTCCCGATATGGGTTATGTACAATCGGTTAAAATGTAAGTATAATTTTGAAATATTTTTGCTATACATAAATCTTTAAATTCTAAGACATTATTCCCCTAGAAAAATCCTCTGGTTCTGCCACTTTTTTTTTAAGAAAAGTCATTCGATTTTTAAAAAAAATCTTTAGCTTCATGAAAGATTATTCTTACCGAAACAAAAATAATTCAAGATTTTGATACAATTTTTCTATAGAAAAATTCCAAGAATCTGATATATTTTTCCTATAGAAATATTCTCAGGTTCTAGATTATTTGTGTACATAAAAAAAATCTTCAAATTTAAATACAGTTTTCTTTATTTTCGATAAAAAATATTTTCTAATTCTGAACCATTTTCTCTCAAAAAAAAATCCTTTCTTTTTGAGACTTATTTTTAATAGAATTATGATATTTTGAAATATTTCAAAAACCATAACTTTTACACTAAGATAATTTTCTTCTCGATATTAATGCATTTTTGCATAAAAGCAATATAGTTGCACTAAAACTTTGTCTTTTTCAAATTTTCATAAAGTTAATGATGAAAATTTAATTTTATTATTGCAAATCATTTTATTTATTAAAAGTTTTAAACACTCAATAAAGAAGTTTATTATCCCATTTATACTGAACCCCAAAATACATATTTTCGCTTTTTTCAAGTTTTCAACTTTCAAATTCCATACAATTTTTGTAATGTAAAACTTTAGGTTTGTTTTTTTTGAATTTTATATAAATATTCCATACAAATTTAAGTAGATATAGACCATTGATCGGCACTCATAGCACTCAGGGGCCGAACACAATCGGCAATTTACACGTATACTACACACGCAAATCTCACAGCTAAGAGCACAAAAAATACAATTATTTCATTCAGTAGTACGCTAACTTTCTACAGAGCAAGTATATGCCGCTTTGTTGAAGAAATAATGTACATTCTAAAAATTTGTTTTTTATTGTTATTATAGGTTTTTTTTTATTGTAGGTATTTATTTTGTATTTCGTTTACATTTTAAATTTGAAATGTGGAAACTTGAGTGAGAAGAATTTTTTTTATTTTCTTTAAATATATTAAATGCGGCAGTGTGCCTTGTATGTAATCAACAAAATATTATTATTATGAATTATTTTTATTTTTTATAATAGGGAAAACAAAAACATGAGCTATTTTAATTAAATTAATACGGATATTCTCTTATCGTTTAATTCATTTATTAATTTATTCATTCATTCATTTACCTAGAAGGATAAAATAATTTCTTAAGGTGTAAAACACCAATACATTCATATTCTCTCTTTCTGCCGACCACTAATATAGACTTGCTAAGTAGTTATAGATCAGTGGTCGGAAAGAGTCGCCTATGAGCGACTCACTCATACTAACACAGATAACATGAAAATTAAAATAATAAATCAGTCTCAATTGCGCTTTCGTACAGTAAGGTGGTGTCGACACATATTGCGAGCATTACACTTAACGAAATGTCATGAATAATGGGAGTATGAAAATGAATAATCGGAGTCGAAAATTTTTTCGGCAAACCGATTTATTTATTTTTATTTCTGCATTTGTTTATTATTTATTTATTTATTTATTTATTTATTTATTTATTTATTTATTTATATGGTTATTTCATGTTGCTTTTCCCAAGCTTTAACTTAGAAACTACTTGTATCTTTGAAGGATTTAATTAGAACCCCTCCTCCCCCTCTCATAATAAAAAAAATAAATAAATGGACGAAACAAAGGAACAAATTAAATGAATGGGGAAAAAATTGTCATTTTCTTTCAATAATTTAATAAAAACAATGGCGCATAATCATTGTCAAAATAAAGTATACTTTAGGAGTTCTAAAGTCGACTTTTCTTAAAAGTATACCTTAGGGCTACTATAGACAAGTAAAATTATACTGTAATCGTCCAAGTCTGCTTCAAAATTAAAACTACCTGAAGTTAATTTTATCTAACTTAACAACACTTACAACAGCTGTTTTCCGCTAAGAAAATTTTTGTGATAAAAAAATGTTTGAATTGCAAAACATTGAAAGGAAAATTATATCAATAAATAAGGGATTTTGTATAATTGATATTTATTAAGTTAATAAATTTTTATTAATAAAAATACACTTTTCTTTCTTTTCACATTTTGCAGTTGCAAATTTTTTTTACACTCTTTCCTCTTTTGGCTAATATAAAATCAGCTGATCAATGTCGCCACTTGCTTATTTTATTATTAGTACAAAAAGTATGCGGGCATTTGGTACATTTGATGTGATACCCATTTAAAGCCAATTCAACTTAAAACTGGCTTTAATTCTGACTATAAAGCAAAGTAGATAATAAAAGGTTTTTAATTTAAAGTCGTTTTAAAAAAAACCGACTTTAGCGCTTGACTATGATTACGGGCCAATGTTTTTATTTTCTTGTGCTTTGTAGTTTTCTTTATTTGCTTTTGTTAATTTTTTGTTATGTTTTTTTTTTTTAAATGTAACTTTAGGAAAATTACAAATACATTTCTTTCAGTGCATTAAGAGAGGGAGAGTGCAACTCACCCTTTCAATGGCAACAATATGGTTGTATTAGTGTACCGACCACTGTTATAGATATAACTACTTAAAAATTAAGAATGTATAAAAATGTTGCCAAGTCTCAGAAATTATTGGCTTTTCTCTTTTAAATGTAAACAAAAATATTTGTCATAAAAATATTTGAAATTTTTGTATTTTTAATTTGATAAAATATTAAAAACAACAAAAGCTAACAAATGGATTATGCGTTTGTAAGTAAAGGTAGGGCGGGGCAAACAATATAATTGCTCTATTTGGCGTTCCCGCGAAGTCCATATACGAAAGCAGCTTTCGTACAAATTGTATTTGTTTACAAAAAAATAAAGAAAAGTCAGCTAAGTAGGCATAGTCGTTTTCTTTGCAAGTAGTTATAGATATAGATATATAGTTCGAAAAAACAAACCTTTTATAAGTTTACTGAAAATTTTAATTAATTAAAGCAGAGCCGCGAATAACATTGTAAGCGACAAAATTGAAATTGTTGAGAAATCGAAAAAAAAAAACGTTTTAGAACTTGTAGCTGTATCCCAATGACTTGAAAATGAAATCCTGCATAGTTTTACCTAATTTCATTTTTAAGTCACAAAAGAGAGTTATTCCAACTGTAATCTGGAAAAACAGGATTTGTAAAAATTGTCGCTTAAAACGTTATTCGCGGCTCCGCTTCAATTTCTCTCTATTTATTTTATATTTGTAAAAAGATCATCCAAATAAATAGAAAAACTATAAATTTTGTAATAATGAGGAATACACCGTTTCCCTTTGCTGTTGTAAATGCCAGTGAAAATGTCAACTATATAATAATTTCCTATTGGTGTTTAATTTAATAGTTCAGGTTTGACAGACCTGAAAATCACCATATTATATGTAAGACAACATTTATTGCAGCAATAAGCACACTATACGACAAGGTTTTTGCAGAGACTTTTACCACTTTTAAAATATTTTGGCCTCCTAAACCTGAATCAGAGGAAATTACTTTATGGGTCAATATTGCGCGTAAATTCTTTAAAATCTATAAATAAAAAATTTATAATACAAAAGATCTGAAAGAGAAAACATTTGTAATATTGTAGGGATTTAATGGAGCTTATAAAGATTGGCAAAATTTTAAGGGCTGATGTTGAATGTGAACCACACCGTCAAGTTTTTTTCTGCATTTCATTTGACATTTCTCAATTTTAGACTAACTCAATTTGAACCATGGAAAGATACAAAATCGATCAAAATGCATTTTATGATTTTTTTGGTCAGCATAATCGACCAAATGTGTCCACAATCGGAATAATTGTGCACATATTTCTGCAAATCGGGTCTGCGGAACACTTGGCATGCTCGCCAAGCTCGTTCTGCGGAACACATTGCTGTTGTTCGCGATAGCGAACACCGACTCGCCGTCGGTGTTCGCTATCGCGAGATCATAACGGAATTCTTGAAGCCAGAAATTGAGGATATGGATGTGCACGATATGTGGTTTTAACAGGACGGTGCCACACAGCTAACGAAACATTGGCTCTTTTGCGCGACAAATTCAATGGCCGTGTTTCTCACGTGGTGGCGATGTCATTTGGCCGCCAAGATCATGTGATTTGACACCGTTGGACTTCTTTCTTTGGGGTTATTTGAAAGAAAAGGTGTACGTCGATAAGCCGGCGACAATTCAAGAGCTAAGGGATGAGATAATTCGGCACATTAACGGCATAGAACCTCAATTATGCCTCAGCGTCATCGAAAATTTGGACCATCGGATGGATTTGTGCCGCCGAGGTCGCGGTGGCCATTTGGCCTATATTTTGTTCCATACATAATTGAACAATACCATATTATCATAATAAAAAGAAATGACAATAATTTCGTAAATAATTTGTGTTTTATTCAAAATCAACATCGGCCCTTAAAATTTAACCACCCTTTATATTATCCAAGCTTTATATTTTAAGCAGCATTTTATTATTGCAAATCAGATTGAACTAAACTTAATAAGAAACAAAAAACAAATGTTTTCAGTGTAACCGAAATAATATCAGATCGTTTACGTAAACCTCTATGGCGTGCAGATGGATTATTTAAACTAGTTGCACCTCTAGTTTATCGCAAAATGATGGAACATATTAAAAACATGCAAGAATTTACTAAAAGTGTCATTGAACAACGGCGAGCAACTCTGGAGGCAACACTGAAACAAACAAATGTAGAAAAATCAATAGATTATAAAAATGATGATGATGCAGAAATTGGTAGTAAGAAACATTTGGCTTTACTGGATCTCCTATTGCAAGCTTCAGTTGATGGAAAATCTTTAACTAATGAAGATATACGTGAAGAAGTAGAAACATTTATGTTTGAGGGTCATGATACCACCACAAGTGGTACCTCATTTGCTTTATATATTATATCTCGATATCCCGAAGTACAAGAAAAATTATTGGCTGAGATTCGAGATGTCATAGGAGATGATAAAACCAAAGCGGCCACCTATAGGCAGTTACAAAATCTTCGTTATATGGATTGTGTTATAAAGGAGTCAATGCGTTTATATCCTCCGGTACCCATAATTGGTAGATATTTTAAAGAGGATATCGATTTAAGTAAGTACGATCGATTATTTTGTTTATATATAACTGTATATCATCTTTCTTCTTTCTTTCCTTCCCATAGATGGCATTAATATACCCGGTGATTGTCATTTTAATATTCCCCTATTTGTTGTTTTACGAGATCCTGAATATTTTAAAGATCCTAATGATTTTAAACCCGAACGATTTTATGCCGATAATGTTGGAGAGATATTTGCATTTGCTTATACACCTTTTAGTGCTGGTCCCCGCAATTGTATTGGTCAAAAATATGCCATGCTAGAAATGAAAAGTGTTATAAGTAAAATTTTACGTTATTATGAACTCTTGCCATTGGGATCAGATGTCGTACCCCAACTAAGTTTAATTTTACGTTCCAAAACCGGCATGCAAATGGGTTTGAAACAAAGAGTTTATAAAATTTAAAATATTCAAGTGCACCCAAGTATGATAGTAATTGAAAAGTCATCTGCATATGAAATAAATTGTCTAGAATCACATTTTAGCAGACCTAAAGTCATATATAAACTTTATCTTATATTTGACCCACTAATTTATAATATCTTTTGCATTGGAATTAAAAAAAATCTATTTTATTGGAAATTAAATAAAAAATATATTAGTATTATATAAAAAATGCATCTAAAAATAGTAATTTTCTATTTATTTTCTTAATAAAGGTAAAAAAAAAAATTAAAAATATTTAATAAAAAAGGTAAAGCATTATTTGAGTATAATATTGGATGGGAAAAAAATTTTAATTTTTTGTATTTTACTTTAATGTCAAAAAATTAATGTTTAATTTTTGTAATATATAAATATATATATATATATATATATATATATATATATATATATATATATATATATGTATATATATGTATATATATATATATATATGTATATATATATATATATATATATATATACATATATATACATATATATATATATATATATATATACATATATATATATATATATATATATATTTTATACATAAGATATATATATATATATATATATATATATATATATACATATGATATATAAATATATATATATATAAAAATCGAGCGTGTAATGATATAAATTCTATAAATGAGATTGCTTTCAATAAAAATCCAAACCATGTCATTGAATTTTGCACTTCGAAAGAAACCTTTAAATTGTTACTTTTTGAATTTTTTAATTTGTATTTTTTTGTTAACTATCTGTTGTTGTATCTAGTCTGTAAGGAAATTTTATATATTCCATTGACTTAATAAACTGAAATAATAATAATAATATATATATGTATTCATTGGGCATACTTTGAAGACATCTGTATATACAGCCAAAAAAGTCCCTATAATATGCGCAGTATCCAGTAAACTGTCTTTAGTGTATACAGTAGATTAATTAAAAGTTTAAGGACGGTCCTCAAAGTAACAAAATGTCTTCATAGTAACATAGTAATATAATATATAATATATATATATTTATATATATGTGCATGGCGCATGCTGCGGGGACGGTTTTTCGTTCCACAAGTTACTATGACGACATTTTGTTACTTTGGAGACTGTCCTTAAACTTTTCGCTGTATCCAGTAAAATGTCTTCAGTGTAAACAAGTTACTATGAAGACATTTTGTTACTTTGGGGACTGTCCTTAAACTTTTCGTTGTTCTACTGTTTACACTGAAGACATTTTACTGGATACAGCGCATATAATAGGGACTTTTTTGGCTGTATATACAGATGTCTCCAAAGTATGCATAATGAATATATATATATATATTTATATATATATATATATTTATATATATATATATATTTATATATATATATATATATATATATATATATATATATATATATATATATATATATATATATATATGTATATATATATATATATATGTGCACAGCT